>BPTQ01000002.1:637684-761074 GCA_019973895.1 Chrysanthemum seticuspe | reverse complement strand
ATCGTGGGTTTATTCGCAGTGCATGCACGCCATCGTGGGCAAAAATAAAAAATTGTTAAAGCATACAGTATATGGAGATAACAACTTAAAATGTGTCGCGGAGTTAGCTAGAAACCGCGACGTTTTTATTAATACTTGCAAGCTTATCAGGAAATAACAAAGAAAACAGTAAATATGAAAAATAAAAACTGAGTACATGAATATTTATTGAGCACTGAGAGTGCAGAGCGTCTGCGCGCTGTGCCGTAGCTATTCTTATAGGTAGCACCTCTTGAGGTTGCTGATATTCCATGTGCGCGGTAGGTCACGACCATCCAAACCTCGTAGCCGGTATGCGCCTGTGCCCGTTGCTTCAGTAACCTCATAAGGTCCTTCCCACTTTGGTCCGAGCTTACCTGTATCTTCAGCGCGGCTTGCCTCATTGGCGCGGTAGACAAAGTCACCTGGTCTGAATGAAACACTACGTACCTTGGCATCATAGTATCCTTTCATTTTTGACTTCGACCTTGCCTCCCGTATGGCCGCGCGTTCGCGTCTTTCTTCCAGTAGGTCCAAGTCGACACGTCTTTCGTCGTCGTTTGTAGTCACATTAATCTCCGCAGTGCGGATAGTTGGCATGCCGATCTCAGTTGGTATAACAGCTTCTGTCCCATATACAAGAGAGAAGGGGGTATCCCCTGTGCTGGTTTTAACTGAGGTGCGGTGCGCCCATAGTACATGTGAAAGTTCTTCGACCCACCTTCCTTTGTGCTTGTCCAAGCGTGCTTTGATTCCTTCACCCAGGCTTCGATTTGCGCGCTCGACTAAACCATTGGTTTGTGGGTGCGTAACCGACGCAAAGTGTTGGGTGATGTTTAACTTTTCGCACCAATCTTTGAAGGGGTTGTCGCAGAATTGTTTCCCGTTGTCCGAGATGATTTCACCAGGTAATCCGAAGCGGCATACAATGTTGTCCCAGACAAAGCGTTTTACCTGATTGCCGGTGATTGTTGCTACTGCTTTTGCCTCGATCCACTTGGTGAAGTAGTCTATAGCTACTATGAGAAACTTAAGACCACCCGCGGCGATTGGGAAAGGACCGGCAATATCAATGCCCCATTTATAGAATGGCCATGGCGCCGTGATTGGTGTTAGCTCATGCTGTGGTTGGCGCGGAACGGGTCTATGAACTTGGCAATCATTGCACTTTCGTATTAAGTCCCGCGCATCTCGATGCATGGTTGGCCAGTAGTATCCTGAGCGCATGGCACGCGCCACAACAGATCGTGGTCCTGCGTGCATGCTGCAGGAACCTTCATGAATTTCCCGCAGCACATAATTTGCTTGTAAGGGGCCGACGCATCGAAGCCACGGTTGGAGGAAAGAACGTCGATACAGTATGTTGTCGCGCAATTCGAATCTCTGCGCTGTGCGCCGTATTCTGCGAGCTTCTGTCTGTTCCTGGGGTAATGTACCTTTGCTTAAGAATTCTGCAATCGGTGTCATCCATGTAGGACCGTCCTCCTCTATGACTGCGGAGACTTCCATCTCCGATATTGACTTGCTTTTTAGTGTTTCCACCAGCACTTGCTTTGATAAGTGTGCGAAGCTTGTCGAGGCTATCTTGCTCAGTGCATCTGCTTTGCGATTTTCCCCTCGAGGGACTTGCTTGATAGTAAATCTGTCAAAGCCTTTGATCAGTGCCTTAGTCTTCTCGAGATACTGAATCATATTTTCTTCTTTGGCCACGTACTCGCCCAACACGTGGTTGGCCACTAGGCGGGAGTCCACATTTGCTTCCAAGTTACGTACACCCATTCGAGCTGCAATGCGTAGTCCAGCGATCAGGGCTTCATATTCTGCCTCGTTGTTTGTCGAGGTAAATTCAAAACGCAGTGCGTAAGTGAATTCCATTCCCTCTGGGTTTGTGAGAATAAGGCCAGCTCCTGAGCCATCCACGCATGAGGACCCGTCTGTAAACAAAATCCATGGATCTTGTAGTGCTTTCTCGCTTGGTGTAGGTACCTCGTCAGTATCTGGCTTCTCGATGATGAAGTCCGCCAGAACTTGTCCTTTTATTGCAGTACGTGGTCTGTAAGAGATGTTATGTTCGCCTAGCAACACACTCCACTTCTGGAGTCGTCCTGACGCATCAGGTTTGGAGATGATCTGCTTGATAGCTTGATCTGTGATTACCACTATCGGGTGCGCTTGGAAGTACCGGCGCAGTCGCTTGGCGGCAAACACTAATGCCAAGACCAATTTTTCCATGGCACTGTAGTTCATCTCCGTCTTCTTGAGAGCTTTGCTGACAAAATAGATAGGGGTTTGCACCGACTCCCTATCTGTTAGTAGCACTGCGCTGACTGCCCCATGAGTTGCTGATAGATACATGATCAGCTCTTCCCCTGGTCGGGGTGCCACGAGTGTTGGGAGTGTTGCTAGATGCTGTTTGAGTGTGGTGAAGGCTTCTTCCGCCTCCGTTGTCCACCGAAAGTCACCCTTTTTTATACACTTCTTGAGTGTTTTGAAAAGAGGCAGTGACTTTTCTGCTGATTTAGATAGGAATCTGTTGAGGCCGGCTAGTTTTCCATTGAGGGATTGGACTTCCTTCAGCGTGCGTGGTGAGGGAAGTTCTATTACCGCCTTTGTCTTTTCTGGACACGGTTTTATGCCATCAGGTTCTATCAGGTACCCTAAGAACATGCCTTCGGTAGCGCCGAAGGTACATTTCTTAGGATTCAGTTTCATGTTAATCTCGCGTAGAGTTTTGAATGTTTCTTCTATGTCACGCACCAGTTCTTTTTCAGTATGGCTTTTAATGACCAGGTCATCCACATAGACTTCCAGGTTGCGGCCCACCTGTTTTTCGAAGGCATTGTCTACCAACCGCTGATAGGTGGCCCCCGCATTTTTCAAGCCAAATGGCATTTTTGTGTAACAGTAAACGCCTTGGCTTGTGTGGAACGCTGTCTTTTCCTCGTCTTCTTGGGCCATTTGTATCTGGTGATATCCCTTGTACGCGTCAAGAAAACACTTCAACGGGTATCCACACAAGGACTCTATTTTCCAATCTATCTCTGGTAACGGATAGCAGTCCTGTGGGCATGCTTTATTAAGATCTGTGAAGTCTACACACATTCGCCAGCTACCGTCGCTTTTTTTGACCATTACTGGATTAGAAAGCCAGTCGTGGTAATAGACTTCACGCATAATTCCCGCTTTAACTAATTTCTGTACCTCTGCCAGAATTGCCTGCGCCCTCTCTGGAGCTTGGCCACGCTTCTTCTGACGTATCGGTAAGTACCCTTGTCGGATTCTAAGTTTATGCTCTGTGATCGAGCGTGGTACTCCAGTCATGTGTTTGGGCTCCCATGCGAAAATATCTACGTTCCTTTGTAGGAGCGCGCACACAGCCGCTTTGCCGTTGTCCGACAATGACCCTCCAATGGTTATCTCCTGGTCTGGATATTCTGGGTGAATTGCAACCTTAAAGTTGGGGATTTTGGCCGCGCACTGCTTCGGGATTGATTCCATTTCGCAGGTAACTGTGTTACATTCTCTGTTTGGCACCGTGGCATTGTAAAGAGTGACAATGCCCCCTTCAACTGGGAATTTAAGCATCCCGTGCGCTGTAGACGGCACCGCGCGCATGGCTGATATCCCGGGCCTCCCAATAATGCCATTATATGATGAAGGGGATTTGATCACCATGAAATCCATCCAGGTTGTTGTAGAGTGCTCTGCGTTGCCAACGCTGACTAGCAGTCGCAGTTGGCCCATAGGCCATATCTTCTCACCTGTGAAACCGGTGAGTGCGGTGTTGACTAGATTTAACTGACTACGTATTTCAGGTCGTAGTCTTTTAAAGCAATGCTCATACATAATATTTGCCGATGCCCCACCATCGATGTACATGCGGTGTATGTCGTGACCACCCGCACTAATCTCAATGGTGAGGGGCTCTGATGCTGCGTTGTCCGCAGTCAAAGTAGGGAAAGAGATTTCACTTCTTCGGGAAAACTCTTGGCTGACCTTCTGTCTGGTGGTTCGCTGCCACGTCTGTATCATATAGATTGTGTCGGCCTTATCCTTGGGAGTCTCCTTCTTGCTTTCATTCTTTTGCTTATCTCTTCCCTCTTTAATGTTTTTAACTAAGTGGTCCAGCCTGCCCCCTTTGACCATCTTGTCGATGAGTTGGCGCAGCTGGACACACTCGTTAGTGGTGTGACCCTTTTGCGCATGGTAGTCACAGTACCCATTCCCAGTGCGCTTATCCTCTGGTGTGCGCATCTGCGGCGGTCTTGGGAAATTCGCTCCTTCTGCTGCGAGTATTTCCTTTGGGGTTTTTATCAGGGGAGTATACCTGTCGTTATCCCTGTCTCTGCCGCTCCTCTGGCTGCGATAGCTCCTATTACGGTTATTACCTCGGTCATTGGATTGTCTCCCAGGTTGTTCCTGCGACCGGTAACTAGAATGGTTCTTTTTGCTATCCGCCGCGGCGGCTTCTCCCTGGACAAAAGACCGAGAGCGCTTCATGAGTTCATCGAAGGTCTCAGGGATCTTGTCGTTCAACCTCTTGATGAGTTCTGGGTTATTAATCCCATTCATGAAGCCCGAGATCTTTAAGACTTCAGGGCATGCTTTAACCTGCATGCATTCATCTTTGAAGCGTTCCATGAATGCGCTCGTGGATTCTCCCTGGTTCTGTTTTACCCTGGCGAGTTCGACAGGGTTTTTAGCACACTTTTTGCGTTGAGTAAAATTTAGGCGGAACGCCTTTCTCAATTCTTCAAAACCATTCACGCTCCTTCGTGGGAGTTTGTTGAACCAGTTCCGCGCGCTTCCCACCAGTGTGGAGTTAAACATGTGGCACCAAACTGGTTGTGGCCAGTTTTCGATGGTTGCGGCTGATTCAAAAATTTTTAGGTGGTCGTCAGGATCACCTGTCCCATCATAGGTTTTAACATTTGCAGGCATGCGCCTTTTCTTGTTCTCAGAGAAATCACTAATGCGTTTGGTGAACGCATCCACTTTCTGACGGCGCCATGGGAGAGACATGTCTTCCTCTTGGCTATCGCGTCTACTTCTGGATTTCCAATGCCCAGTATCACTATCCTCGTTGTCCGAGGAGTTGTCAGAAGATGAATATACCTTCTTACGGCGCTTGCGCCGGCCATCCTCAGAATCTGACTCATAGTCTGGATCTGAAGGGCTTTCACTTGGGGAATACTTTCGACCCAGTCTATCATGTACTCTACGGCTACCCAGTCTGGCGTGGACACTGGTACGCCGTTCTTCTTTATCACTATCACTCAAGTGTTGCGAGTGAGATGTCTCGTCGCCCTCGATCCTCCTCCCAATTCTGTTGAATACAGGGGGTTTATGACTGCTTCCCCTACGCTTTTCCTTCTGATGGCGCGGTGGGGAGGTATCGTATTCCGAATCGAAATTGAGTCGGGCTTTCAGGTTCCGCCCTGATCTATTCCTCTCTTCCTCTTGCATGAGGGCAGCCAATACTTCGTAGTTTTGGGATACGAAGGTTTCTGGTGCTAATTCTGGCGCGACTCCCTCGAGAGTGAGTGCGTTTGTTTCTACCGCTGCGTTCTTATCCCGACCTGGTGCCTCTGGTTCCTTTGTCAAGTCAGTTTCTGGTACCGATTGGAAGGGAGTAGTAAAGACGGGTTGTTCCCGAGTGCGCAGTGGGTTTACTCCACTCGTGGTGGTTGTAGTGACTTGGGTTACTCCCGAGTGCGGTTCTACCAGAGGGAAGATCAAGTCTTGACCTGACCCCTTATTTTTAGCAGCGCTGGTTGTCCCAGGGGTCTGCTTAGGGGTTAGTCCACTCTGCGACTTCTTCCCCATAAGATCTGACTGCGATCGCTGATTGCCGTGTTTTGTCATTCTAGTGTCGATTCTTAGTGTAGGGTCCCACGGATGGCGCCACTTGTTGATACAAAAGTTGGACGTTCCTGATTTGGAGCTCCGGTTCTCGTACCAATTGAGAATTGCTGCTTGAGACCTGCGCACTAAGAGACAAGAAACACCGTTAGGCTTACCGTGGGATTGTCTCCCACGATTATCCTCCGGCGTGAGAGTGAGAAATCGGTTTAGGGTTTAAGGAGTTTCAGGGTTATGAGATCGTACCTTAAACGAGGGATATCATTCCCTTTATATACGCACGGAATCCTTATTGGTTCCGTGTTCCCCAACCTTCGGCGTATCCCGCCTAAGTCGGTTGGGAATGGTTATCTTCTTATTTTAGAAGATATCGGATATCTATTCCGTAAATAGATATGGGCTTGGGCTTTCGTGAGCCCAAACATGTATTGATATTGGCCCAGTTCGTGCCGGGCTTGTGAGTATTGGGCTGTTGTCGGGTTTACGACCCGACACCAGACTATACGTCATCAGCTACTAATATTAAGCTACTTATGAGATTAAGATCAAACTTACAAGGAATCCAGCTAAATTTTGAGCAAAGTAACAGTACCAAAATACCAATCAACACCCAAAACCATCATTACAATCAACCCATATCCATTTCTAAACCAAAATCACCACCAGTTGACTTTCGTTGACCAGGGAACAAAGTTGCTTGAAAATGATTCCAAAGCTTGTCAAAAGCTAAAGTAAGCTTAAACAAGCTTGTTTGATTTCAATATAAGCTTATGAGAAGCTTTGACATAAAAATTGAAACTAAAAACTTTCACAGTGAACACTGAAATTTGGAATCTATATAAAAGGCTTGGATTGATATTCAAAACACATTACAAGGATGTTATGACTTAAATGAAATACATAGAACTTGAAATTACAACCTTTTGCACTGAACTAAGACATTTTTAAAAAAAACGACATTAAGAAAATTAATAAAAACTAACTACTGGTTCCTCTCTTCTTCTCTTCCTCTTTTTATACCTCCAATGGTCTTGCCACGTGTCTCTGAGTGCATCCCACTTAGTTTCAGAGCCTTGGGATAACTTTTGTGGATTTTAACCACTTTTTCAATTTTGGCAGGAAAGGTGGATTTTGACCTTTGGGCCTTCTGACTGCAACTAGGGGGGGTGAGAGGTGTGATGATGAGGGGGTTGAGGTGTGGAAGGGATAAGGGGAAAAGGAGAGGTGATGGTGAGAGGTTGCAGAGGCTAGCAGAGCAAGTTGGGGAAGAAACCCATAAGGGAGGGAAAAGTCTGTTTATTTGACTTTCTAGGTTGACCAGGGGTTCACAATTGATAATGACAGGGGGTCAATTGGCTTAAGTGGCAGGGGGTCACAATTCATTTTTGACAAGTCTTGAATAATAATGACAAGGACTAGATTGTAATTTCTGAAATTTTGAAGGACCATTCCTGCCATTTTTCCAAAGTTGTTACAAGGACTAAAACTGACAACCTTCAAAAGTACAAGGACTTGTTTTGACATTTTCAAAATTCCAGGGACCAAACTTGACAATTTCAAAAGTTCAGGGACCTTTTCTGCCATTTGACAAAAGATTTATTCAAGGACCATTTTTGACAAGTTAAAATATTTCAGGGACCTTGAATAACATTTTTCTTTATTTTGTTTTACCAGGGACTGTTTTTGACAACTTTTGAAACTTGGGGGACTAAAACTGCCAATTATGCAAACTTTATACGTTTTTCACCAGATTTTGATATTTTTGCATTTAAAACACATAAAACACTTATTTGTGATATTTTTATCATTTTGATGCATTTCTGAGTGTTTTCAGATGTTTTTGCAGTTTAATTGATACAAAAATGATGAGTATTTAGACACTCATCAGCGTGCTTCCTATATAAGGCTTCTTTTTGTTAGTTTGGTTTACTCTTTGTGTTTTTGAAGATGATCAAAGTATGAAACTAGGCTTAAGAAGGAGCTAATGTTTGTTAATTTGAAATTGTGATGGGCGTAGCCAACATTTTGAAGTTTCTCTAGGCTTGGTAAATGGTTACGCTTTGTAAATAAAGCTTGGGATGTGTCAAATAAGTAGGAGCGTAGCTCATATTGAACAGCTAAAGGGTAAAATATATTGTCTCATCGTAATTATCATTTCATATCGAATAATACAGTTATTTACGTCATGTTTTGAACTTTATATTGAATCTATTAGGCTATGTTTGTGTTTGTGTTTGTGTTATGAACTATATTATAATATATTGAACAACTGACTGAGTTTTTTTTGGGTAAATTTTGTGCAAAATAATTATATAACTAATATGTTAGTTTCATTGTGAACTTTTCCAATTAGTTATCGAATATATAGCTGCTGAAGCCATTTTCAGATGTAGTATGGTGTGAATCTATTGATGGATTGTTCGGTTTGCTATATAGCTGATCTAGCTGAAGTGATCTATGCTGAGAGGTTGACTACTGATTAAGTACTCACTATAGTCAGCACAAACGCACTAACTCCACCCTTTGAAACAATTGACTATCACCACTGGTGTGGCTTGATTCTCAGCCTCACATCCTTCCTCATTATCTCATTCTCAACTGCTGATGATGCAGCCATCATGGCTAAGCTTTCCACATACATTTCACCAACCCCATCCTCGTGGGATGGGAACAATTTCTGTGCTTGGCAAGGAATTTCTTGTGACAGGTACAACAATGTTACTTCCATTAATCTTGCTTATAAATCACTCACTGGAACCCTCCCATCAGACCTCAACGGCCTCTCACATCTCAAAACTCTAACCCTTCAAGACAATTCATTATCTGGTCCTTTACCTACTCCGATTCCTGACATTTTCGATAGTCTTCTTAATTTGCAGAATCTTCGCCTGTCTTATAATAACATCACTGGAAGCCTGCCTGCATCTTTTGGTGGATCACAAATTATAAATCTACGGCTTGATAATCAGCTTCAAGGCCTTTCTGGTACGCTTGATGTACTCTCTTCCATGACTCAACTTAGTCAAGTTTGGTTAGAAGCTAATGCGTTCACTGGTGCTATCCCGGATCTTTCAAAGTGTATTGTATTATTTGATTTGCAGCTAAGGGATAATCAGTTAACCGGTTTAGTTCCTCATACACTTATGTCATTACCTAACTTGGCTAATATTACTTTACAGAATAATAAGTTTCAAGGTCATTTGCCTGTGTTTCGAAGTGGTGTGAATGCTGAATTAGGAAATAATAATTTTTGTTTACCTACACCGGGGCATTGTGAACCCGTTGACATGGGTGGGTTGGCTTATTTTGTATCTGCTAAAAACAGGTTCGGATTGAGACAAGTTGTTTATTTTGATGCATTTTGCGGCTGTTGCATATGTTGGGGAGAGTACCCTTGATCCCCTAAAGTAAGTGTGCCTTTAACCTAATCATTCTGCTAATATTTTGTTGACTTTTTTATGAAATGTTCCTAATTCAGAAGCTTATATTATAATCATGCAGATATTATCACAATATTACATCAAATACCCTGGTGGTATTGGAGGCGATGGCAACACACAATGTTAATACTCTGATATACTCTAGCACGTGTGCCACATATGGGGAGCCTGAAAAGATGCCAATTACAGAAGAAACTCCTCAGGTACCATGGCCCATGGGAGTATGAGTAGCAAAAGGGGCGGGTTTGGGTTGACACAAACCACATTGGCCAAAAATTAATTTGGTGAATTTGCTAATTCTGTTGATTATACTCGCTTGACCTGTTAGAGAAAATATCTTAATTCGAATCGACCCTTTTATAAGTAGATGGTTCAGTTAAAGCGTTGTTGAGTGCGATATGTGGTACCTTTTATAACTCCAAATTCTTATGTTGTGTATTCCAGAACCCAATAAATCCCTACGGAAAAGCCAAAAAGATGTCAGAAGATATCATTCAGGACTTCCATAAAAATTCAGACATGGCTGTCATGATATTAAGGTTGGTGTTGCTGCCATCACAACTTATTGGTGAACCATTGCATGTTTATGCATGTCGTTGGCTTCTAGGTGTATATGGGGACGTACAAAAAGTATTTCCGATTTATTTTCTTTTGATTGTTTGCCCTTCAAGTAGTCATATTCTGCATTGAACTTTCCAGGTTGTGTCTCAAACGTTTCGCAAGGAGACCACATATATTTACTCCCTCTAATGAACTCAAACGTAACAAGATCCCAATTTCTGACACACTAATTAGAAGTGAAAGGTGTTGGCTTGGGTCTCCTAGCATGTCTTCTGAGGAAGTTGCTCTAAAGAACTTAAAGGAGTAATAGCAGATGAGATTGCAGGTGTCCATGTAAGTATGCATTGACCCCAGTTGATGCTTTTTATTTATGCTTTAATGATTAAAAAAAGAAAATTACTCCAGGTTTGATAGTTGATGCTATCTCTTATTAACGTATCTACAGTGTGTCGTGATTTTTATTATACTTACATGAAGTGTTAATATAATGAAAAGATTTCGTTGTTGTGTGTTACTAATTGCATTGATGTATTATGGTAAATTATCATGTATATCTACTTCATTATTGAGTTTTTTACACTTTTTATGAGCAACGTTAAAGTTTGAGCACCCTTATTGTTTGGACTCATTAATTTGTTAACTCTTTGGGTACACGAAGTTTTTAAACACAAGACACCTGTAAATCTGATGCAATTCCATCTTGGAAGAATCATAGAAATGATTGCACACCTTCTGGCCAGGTTTAGCATCCCATCCATTCTACACATCATTAATATGTATATATCTCAATAAGAAGTCATATTATAGTATTCTAACTAATGCATTTTATATGTCAGTTTAAGGTTCTTCAGGGTGGCTATTGGTAAAAAAAAAAAAAAGTTTCATTAGAGAAAATTTACAAGGGAGATATATCGGCTCTATGCTGATATGTAAACAAAAGTTATCGCGATCTAATTGCCAACCCCACCATCACCATGCATCATCTCGATTCTCAGATGATGAAAGTATCTAATCTCTGTAATCATGGTGATCTAAGTGCCAACTTCATTTATCCTCTCAATTCTCGGATAATGTTTAAAGAGCTTGCTCACAATGTTAAAGTTAAATCACATTATGATGTGCGTAAATCTTTACTCATGCTTGAAGAGCTTACTGAGGATGATGTTTCATGGAATGATGAGGAGGCTATTTCTTGGTTCAAATTTGAAGTCCATGATGCACGTGAGGTATGCACAATATCATATTCTTATTTCTTATGTATACATAGATTAACAAATACGTACATACCTTTTCTTATGCCATCGCATTTAATATTCTTTCATGATTTTGTTTTATTTTCTTTTGTCACAGTGTGCATATTTCCTTGAACGTAAACTACATAATGAGTTTGGACAAGCGTTCATTCGGGGGTCAATGATTCATTTGTTCTCTTTTTGAGTAAATTTGTTGTTGCTACATTCAACGAGTTGTGTAGGAAGGTTGGTTTTATTTCAATTCTATGATTTTAGTCTTTTTATTTATTTATTTATCTATTTGTCGAGCATTAGCCTTTAAACATCCATGTATTTCAATGAAATCCCGTTCTTTCAACATGTACGCTTCAAACCATTTTTTACCACCCTTATTTCATTATAGAAAAATATGCCAACGATATTTATAAGTCATGCCCGCCCATTGGGCGGGCTTCGACCACTAGTGTGTGTGTATATATATATATATATATATATATATATATATATATATATATATATATATATATATATATATTTATTTATTTATTTATATATATATATATATATATATATATATATATATATAAATAATTAAAACTCTTTTAAATATAACATTTTTTAAGCTTTAATTTTTTTTTCTTTCTAAAAATCTTATAAATAAATGAATAAATAACTAAATATATGTAATTCGGGTTATTTGGTTTGGTTTTTGGTTATGGGGGTTTGGTTTTCGGTTACTCGGTTCGGTTGAATCAATTTAAATTCGGTTCGGTTCGGTTCTCGGTTATACTCAGAAAAAAAATAACCGAACAGCCCGATAACCGAACCGATGAACACCTTAAGGCTAATGCTAATGGATGGTTACTTGCTCGGTTGGTTGCCCCCAACCGAATAGTCGACCGCGTTGTTTTTGCTAGCCCAACCAAACACGACTGATCAAACACCCAACTTTTTCATTAACTCGGTTTGTCAGCCAACCGAGTAAATATGCACACTTCTCATGAATTTTTTGAACGTTGGGTTGCTTTAAGGGCTTATCTGCTTATTTTTATATAGAAAAAAAGATAAGCAAATTTAAAAAAGCAAATCCCAAAGGCTCATTAGTTGTTGATAAGTTAATGGAACCTTTTTGATGTTTTGGGGAAAATGAAGGATGGGCGGTAGTTCTGAAGAGGATGAAGATGAGTATCATTTGGAAGAAGAAAATGCTAAAGAGGATGAAAGAACCTTTTTGCTTTATTTAGTTGTTGATTTGATTTTGCTATTTTTTATGTTTCTACAATGTAATATAATATAGTAAAAACATGTGAAACGTGCCCTTTCTTTTCTTTTTAGTTTGATTTGTTTGCTTTAGTATGAATGAAACTTTATTAAAAAAATAAATAAATTTACATTTACATTTGTATTTTTGTTTTGTTTTTTTTAATGTGTTGATTTTTGAAGGTGGTGATTTTTAAGATCGGATAGCTACAAAGCAAAAATTATTGAAAACATGAGTGTTTATATCGTAATGTTTTTTTAGTTGCATTGTTATCGTAATATATATATATTTTTTTTTTTGAATTGTTATTGTAATGTTTTTAATTATGAATGAAATTTTAGTTTAAAAAAAATAAAAATAAAAAAATAAAAATTACGGTCGTCATTGTGGTCACCACTAGTAACTTATGGTTGAGTGTAGTCCTGAAAAGAGAAAACTAATACGGCGCTGAAGTGACAAAAGATTACTACAATATTTGCGGTTACCATTAGCATTGTCTAGATAAGAACCGATTCTAAACCCTAAGAAAAGTAATCAACTTACAGCCCAATGTAAGTAAACCCCATCCATCCATCCATAAAAGGAAGACGAAAAGAGGGAAGTGAGGAAGCGGGAAATGGAAATGGAAAAAGAAAAAGAAAAAGAGCAGCTTTTGGCGATGGGTTTCTCCGACGAATTAATCTCCCAAGCCCTCTCAGCCACCGGTGGAAATTCACTTTCTGATGCCACTGAATGGATTCTCAACAATCAATCTTCAATTTCATCTCCCACCACTACCACTCAACCCAAAATCAACCGCTTCTTCTCTTTCGACAACAAAAAGACAAAATCACCCCAACAACCACCACCTCAAGAACAAACAGTTGGTAGTACTAAAAAAAGAAAACAACCTTCTCGAAGCGAAAAGCCCCTATCTGAGCGAATGCGTCCCCGCACAATCAACGACATAATAGGACAAGACCATCTCCTCTCCGAAAAGTCGTCTTTCCTTCGATCAGCTGTCGAGGCCAATCGCCTGCCTTCCTTTATCCTTTGGGGCCCACCTGGTACTGGTAAGACTTCTATCGGTCGCGCCATTGTTAATTCTTCTTCTTTAAGTTCATCCTATCGCTTTGTTTCTTTGTCTGCTGTTACTGCTGGTGTTAAGGATGTTAGGGACGTTGTAGACGAGGCGAGGAGGATTAAGAAAAATGGTATCAATAGTGTCAGGACCGTGTTGTTTGTTGATGAGGTTCATAGGTTTAATAAGTCGCAGTTGGATTCCTTTTTGCCGGTTATTGAGGATGGTAGTATTGTCTTTATTGGTGCTACTACTGAAAACCCCTCCTTTCATTTGATTACGCCTTTGTTGTCTCGTTGTAGAGTGCTTACGCTTAATTTGCTTCAACCGGGTCATATTGCTACTATTCTGAAACGTGCTAGGGATGATCGTGACAATGGGTTGGTTTGTAGTTTAGGTTTTCTGCCGAAAGAGATTGAAGTTAGTGATGAGGTTGTTGAGTATTTGTCGCAGCATTGTGATGGAGATGCGCGTGTGGCGCTTAATGCTTTGGAAATATCGGCTATTACTGCTGCTGCACGCTTAGGTTACAATGGGAATGTATTGGATTTGGATAAAAGTGTTGATGTTGTTTTGAGTGTGACTATAGATGATGCAAAACAAGCGTTGCAAAGTAAGCATCTTTCTTATGACAAAGACGGTGAACAGCATTACAATCTTATAAGTGCATTACATAAGTCGATGAGAGGAAGTGATGCAAATGCATCGATTTATTGGCTGGCAAGGATGTTGGAAGCTGGAGAACAGCCCCTTTACATTGCACGCCGACTTGTACAGTTTTCAAGTGAAGATGTTGGATTGGCTGACCCTTTAGCTCTCCCGCAGGCTGTTTCTTGTTATCAGGCGTGTCATTTTCTTGGTATGCCAGAGTGCAGTGTTAACTTAGCACAGTGTGTTGCCTATTTAGCGCTTGCTCCAAAATCAATAGCTGTGTACAGAGCATTACAGGCTGCCACAAAGGCTGTGAAAGATTCAGTTGGGCAAAATGAGGGCGTGCCTTTGCATCTGAGAAATGCGCCTACTAAGTTGATGAAAGAGTTAGGGTATGCGAAAGGTTATATCTATACTCCCGATAATCCATCTGCTGTCCAGTCATTTCTCCCACCTTCCCTTCAAGGTTCTAAGTTCCTCGACTGGCCTGCTGCAGATATATAGATAAGCTCAATCAAGTCTCAATAGATTGGCGGATATGGGAGGTCGTAAGTCTTAAGTAACCTAGACAGCGCGCAGTTAGATTAGATGACATTTCCTTATGATATGCGGGTATGCTTTTGTTTCATTTTTTGTGAATGATGCTTTGTTTCAAGCTGGAAATGACTAATCTCCTTTTGATAACTGCATGTAAAGAAATACAATGGCTGATTAAAAAGCAAGTGAAATGTTCTTAGTCTTGGTATTTATATATTTTCAGCTGATCAGGGATGTGATATTATCTTTATAAATGTGCCTTTTGGAGCTTATTGTGATCCACATGGGATAAGTGTCGATATTGACTTTTAGAATCATGTCTTTTTAGCAAGACAATTTCTATCTAACTAACCAGAGTACCAGACTACTCAACAGAGTTCGAATGGAATATGTTGTTACTAATTTTAGATTTTATTCACACATGATTTTTAGTTCCATATGTGACATTAAACTAGGGATGAGCAAAAGAACCAAAGAACCAAACTGGACCAATTCTTGATTTTGAGATTTTCCGGTTCTTGGGTCGGTTCCACCGGTTCTCGGTTCCTGAATCAAATACCCAATCCCAACCTATATAATAGAGTGTTTTTAATGATGACATGGCAAGAATTAATGCCATGTGTACAAAAAAAATGCCACGTGGAAAGTGTGACATGGCACTAAGGGCTTGTTTGTTTAATTTTTTCATTAAGTCATGTTAATTAACAAATGACTTAATGTGGAGGACCTCACTTTTATCACTTTTTATATGACTTAATAAATTAAGTTTTTTTTCATATTAAGTCAATTAAGTTGCATTCAAACACCACATAAGCATTTAAAAATTATTTTGACTCATTCTCATTCATTTGGAAACCCCTAATTTTACTCCTTCCATCTTTTCCTTTCAATTGAATCCGGAACAAAACAAACACCAACAATTCCTTTCAACATTTCACTAAATCAAATCCATAAGAAAAAAAGTTTGCCAATAACTCATCCCACTGCTCCTATCAAATGGATTAGAAACAAAAACAATACTGAGAAAATCTAAAAGCTTTTCCACTAAATTAAATCCAAAATCATATGATCGATACAAGCGATTTGTACAATAAAATTATGCAACACGTAATATCAATTGCGTTTTTTCTTGAATTCCGGGGATTTATTGATAAACATCGATAAATTAACTAAATTTTCCAGTAGTTCATCTAATGCTAAATGTTTAACGCTAAACGTTCTAAAATGCTTGTTGCCAAATACAATCTTAGCTTTGAGTTACATTGAATAAACCATGGTAGTATAATCATTTCAAACTTATCCAACTAACCATTATATTCTTTTGTTTGTATCAATTTATTTTTTCCTATTTAACATATGAACTTTTAATAATTTCTACTGTGTATATCATAAAATTTTAATAAATTCTACTGTGTGCGTCATTATGATGAGATTATAACGTGCACTATTTAATCCTATTTTACAAAAGTAGTACATGTCACTACAATCTATGTTATTGTTATACAACCCAATGACTTACAAAGCCTAAGTTGTCATACTAATACCACAAAACACAAAAGATAACCATTTATCACAAGAGCTAGACATCCGATTACATCACGAAAACCCACATAATGAAGAAAAAGACCCCGCTAACCATCAGATACAACTTCCATTTAGAGACATTAGCTTTTACAGTTAAAAGGTCAACTTGAGCATGTTGTAGCGCCTTTTTATCAAGGTAAAAGGGCCATTTTTCCCTCACATGAATTGCTCGCGAGGGTGTTAACAGACATTGATTGGCGGTGTTTAGTCAAAGGGGTCGTAGATGATGCAAAAAATAAACAACATAGACGGTGGGCGTATTTATTGTGAATTTAAGACGAAACTAGTAATTTTTTAGACAACCTTAAGGACGAACGGTGTAATCTTAATGATATGATTTAGATGATTATACAATTAACAATTCACTAATATAAACTAGAAGGGTACCCGCGCAATGCGACGGGGGGTACCCGGTGACTATTTTTGTGGCGAGATAGCTAATGTGTTTCTAGGAGTTTGTGTATTTTTGTTTAGAAAGAGTGTGGTTAAATGGTTTGCATGTGTTTTTGTGTTATGTTTGAGGTTTTATATCTCGATCTACCACCAAAACCACAAGATCTACCACCAATACCACATATAACTAAAACCATAAAAAGCAATGATTCCGGCGTATTGTGGCGGCGGAGGATGAGGTGGTGGCGGCCAAGGAGGATCTGATGGTGGTTTACTTGAGAAGATGGTTTCTTATTTTAGAGAGAAAAGACAATAGTGTATGTTTTTTTGTGTGTGTCTAAATATGTGTCGTATATTATTTTATTTTATTTTAATTTTATAACCAACAAGTTGTTACAATAGGTTGTATGAATGTTAGTGGTTACAAGTTGACTGAATTCAATAGGCTGTATGAATGTCAGCGGTTACAAGTTGACTTAATTCAATATAAGTTGTATGAATGTTAGCGGTTACAAGTTGACTGAATTCAATATATGACTATGGCTTGTTAATTTCTTATTAAAGAAATGTTTTTGTCTTAAAAATGTTAAGACTTCTTTATTTAGAAAGTCCTAAACCTTTTATATAGTAGTATAGATATTTTGAATGCATCAGTTTTTTACTTTCCCAAGTAACCGACCGAGTAATGGATAATCAAACTAGCGAAGGAATGAGAATTTCAGTAGCTTGACTAAATTCATTTTCTTCTCACCATGCATAGTAATATATCATCATAGATTTTTTCCCCTAACATGGTGAACTTGTATTAATTATGAATCAGCAAATTACAATAGAATACAAAAAAGCCTCATATGAACATGCTCATATGGCTGATACAACATCGCAGACTAACATTCAGAAACAAATTCGGGACTAAGACATTGATTCTAAGCTCACCATTCATCTAGACACATCAACTTCATGCCATCTAGGCAACCATGGAGAAATATCCAACTCTTGACTACATTTCCACTAAACAAACACCCTACCTGAATTCAAATGTAGCCCTTACAAATGACCACAAAGGCTCTTATCCATGGCATCATCAAAAGGAGGATCAAAACACCTATTCCATTGGGACTCATATGCATAGAGCAAAATCCTTTTTAGGCATTACTCAAAATGCATAAAGTTTCCCAAGGATACCTCCCACCATGACTACATTTCCTTATCCCTATTATTTTCATAATGATAAGGATTTAAAATGTATATTTTTAAAGGGTCATTTAAGCCCTAAACTAATGTATTTATGATCAAATATTGCCTAAATGTGTTCCTTTTCACTTTTTAGGTACTTTGGAAGCAAAAGCTGGAAATCATGCATATTTGGACGAAAAGGGATGAAAATGTGAAGAAAACGACCAAGTCATGAAAAGTCTGGAAAAAGGCACCAGACGGCGTCACAACCTACAAGGTGACACCGTCACTTGCAAATAAAAGTATTAAAACAGCCAAGTTTTTACTAGAGACGGCTGAGTAGAAAAATGAAGAAATAACAAGTGACGCCGTCACTTGTTAAAGGAGCTGGAATTCTCTGTGAAAATTATAATGTGACGGCCTGGAAAAATCATAAAGGGACGGCGTTAGAGAATCTGGGACGATTTTGGGATTACGTGTAACTAGTATTCAAGTGTCGGTCATTAGTATTGTAATAGGTTGCTAATTAGGCTTATATGTTTTTATTTAGTGCTAGGCTTATGTAGTAAGCCCATGAGCCTATGCAAAGGCCCAAACGCCTAAGGGAGGGACTAAAAGTGTTGCCCTAGCTCACTTGCTTATAAATACTATGTAAACCCTCTTAGGAGGGTGTTGGTTCTTTCAATTATACTAAACATTTTCTCATTCGTGTGTGTGATAGAATCTGACCATTCTTACTCTCATCTCTTTCTATTTACATCTTAACTTACTTGTGTGATCATATTATGGTGACCTAACAGTGGTATCTGACAAGGATTTAAAACATACACTTTTAAGGGGTCATTTAAGCCCTTAATCGACCACTTTTATATTCGTTACTGCTTAATTTTGTTCCTTTTCACATTTTAGGTCTTTTGGAAGCAAAATGCTGAAATGAAACATTTTTTGACGAAAAGGAGTGAATACATGAAGAAAATGGCAAAGTCAAAATCGAAGCCTCTCAAGCTGCTCAAAATGAACCTGACGGCGTCCCAATCAAAGGTGACGTTGTCCCATCGGTGACTTGGCCAAGACGAAAACCCTAATGACGGCGAGCTGACGGCGTCCCACCTATAAGGTGACATCGTCGCACTTGTAAATCTATATATAGAATTCGATTTTTCTGCATTTAAAGAGGTATACTTTTAGAGTAAAAACCCTAAACGTTTGTAGTCCGACTTGGACAGTATCTTAGGGTCCCTAACCCTATTTTACACATCAAGATAAGTGTTTTAATCCAAATTTTCATTATGTCTTCAATTGATTGTGTGTATGCTTGCTTGTTTAACATGTCTAGCTAAATTTCTTGTGTGTTTGCTTAGATCTATAAAACCTAGTTATTAATTATTGTTAGGTTGTCTCTTATTTTAATTGTAATTGGCTTAGGAGTGCAACTAGGCTTTCGTTGTGTTTAATGCTTGAGTAATCTTTGTGAAAGTTGGCTTATGAATGAAATAGTTTAAGGACTTGCGGATTTCGTAGGCTAAACCCAAAGGTAATCTCAAAGAGTTAGGGCATAGGCACACCCTACGACCTTAGGAAATACAATGCGTTAAGATAAGGTGTGACAATTCAACCATCAATAAAAGATAACTAGGGAGTAATAGTATCTAGGTAAACACATTTTTAATCATCATACGAGCAAACATCAAATAGACATAGCTACCCGTTGTAATAGATAATTAGAATAGTAGAATTAATCGGTAGAAATACCACCCCCAAACCAATTGCCCTGAGATATTTACCTTAACTTTCTAAAAAACCAATAAAAGATAAAAAAGAGTCATCCTCAACCCCCACCTTAGCGTAATACATTTCTTGCTAGCATTCCTATTCCCCTAGAGAACGATATCAATCCCCGAGGCTTACCCAATACTACACTACAACGATTAGGTTCACTACCTAGGTGGTTGAAAAACTTGCTCGAAGAAAAGGAAGTTCCTTTGACCCCGAACGCGCTTCGTACGCGCATCAAGTTTTTGGCGCCGCTGCCTGGGAATAGAATAGCTTGTTAGATCTTTATCTCGTTTAGGTTCCCTTGCTTTATTCCTATCAAGTAAGATTTTTTCTCATTTTTAGCTTCCTTGTAGTCTATCCCCCTTCTTCGTAAATTTGTTCGTAACCCCATCACTTTTCATCATGGAAGGTGATAATCCACCAAACAACAATTCCCCACCAAATAAACCACTTCCACTCAAACCACAACCAATTGACCAACACCCTTCTAACCATCGTCACAACCGAAATATTAGTAGAAATAATGAGCTTCAAGAATTGCGTGGGGTATTTGAGGATACAATTAGGGGCGCTCTTGGAAAAGCGGTTAGCACTTCGATTGTTAGCCCCATGATTATCAATAGTTCATGTAATGATTTAGTAAAGGGAAGTGAGAATGAGGAGACTAGTGCCTATTTCAATCGTTACCCCACTAAGGAAGAAGTTGCTTACCACCAATACATAATCGACAATCCTCGATCACCCATGATTAGAATATGCCCAAAGATTAGGAGAGGAAATCCTTGGAACATCAAGATCCCTTGTATGATTGGATATAGGAATGTCGAGCACGCTTACATAGATACGGACTCCCCCATCAATGTGATGTCATCAGCTATTTACAATGACATAATGAATGAGCGACTTAAGATTAGGAGGGACCCTAAGTATCCAGGTTGGATTTGCAATTTTGTGGAAAGAGTCAAGGATGTACACGTCTTTGTAGGAAACTTCACCTACTTAGTTGATTTTATGGTCTTAGAAGATATAGGATGTGTCATCGACTATAGCTTTTCTCAAGTTGTGTTAGGAAAACCATTTGTTGAAAATCTAAGTTAAGTTATAACAAGTCCGAGGGAACGGTTAGATTTGCGGAAGGGGACGATGAAATTACATATAGGATGCCTTGGAAGATGAACGGTTATGGCCCTTTATCCCTTTATGAACGAGATAACATTAGAGCTTTTGATGAAAAAAGCGAAGACGATGTTGAAAAAGGCTTGAACTTTATATGGGAGAAAAGGAGGCTTTACTATAGGGTATGTTTGACCCTAGGACCTAGGTATAGAGTAGACGAGAATTTTGTTAATATGATAGAGTTTTCATTGAGGATGAAAAACAAGACAACGTAGGAGCACGACTTCGAGTCTAGCTACAAGACTGATAAATAAACAAAAACGCTTCGTGGGAGGCAACCCATGCTTAATTGTTTGCTTGTTTGTGTGTCATATATCTTTTTCATTGTTGTTTATTCTCATGTTTGATTTTGTGAAAATGCTTTATTTTGTCTTTAACCTCGTCTTAAATACATATAAAGGTATTTTACAAAAAGATAAGTGTAGGGAAGATTACATACATTTTTTTAATTAACGTGAACATGAGAATTGCAATTATTGAAATTGATGTATATGTGTGTTTGTTAGAGTCAAATACTTGTATCGAGTAATAATGGATATTTTGCAGGAATTTTTTCCAGATTCTAAAGATGTAATTTTTCTAGAATTTTTCCAGGAAAACGTAGCAGACTAGTTTTTGTCATGACAACCTGACGGCGTCAGGATTAAAGCCTGACGACGTCAGGTTAAGCAGAAACAACTTATACAATTTTTCGTTTTCTGTGCTACTTATAAATTTTTTGAAATTCTCAGGTCTTAATTTTTTAGAAAAATATGCAAACATCCATTCTACAAGCATTATATCTTAGTGTAGTTGTGTCATATATAGTTTTACCGCCGATTTTACGCGAAGGTTTAGTTTGTTTTCTTAAAGTGTGCAGGTTATATTTGGCAAGAAGAAGAAACTCAACATTGGATGGAGCCTATCACGTATGCATTCTTCTTGAAAAAGAATTTAACCGCAATTTCACATGGATCCTACCGAGCTAATCAGGGGAGTACTAGTTTCTTTCTCTTTTACTTACCTTCATTTATCATAACTTTGATACTTTCGGGGAACATTCGGGACAATGTTCAGTTTAAGTGTAGGGAGAGAGAATAAAACGGGAACTTAGAAACTATTCTCATCCTTGATTATTTGTCTTGTCCTTGGTCATTTGTATAATAAACTATGAGAAATATTTGTTAGGGCAATTTTAGAAAAAAATTTAAAGTTTTTTATGACATGTACGAGCTAAAACTTTAGTCTTAATAAAGCGTCTGATGGATATGAGTTATATGACTAGCACAAAAAACCGTTTACTACTCAAATTCCACCCCAAAAATTTGAGGTTCGCCCCTAGATCTTTAGGAATAAAAGCATTCACCTTTAATGCTTATAGAGTGTACCGGTAGTATAATAGATTTTAGAACTTGTTTTGTGATGCATTCCGAGATCGCTAGTGAGACTACACTTGTGTAATTAGGAATAACTAAGTAATAAGAGGCATTAGGATAACCCTTGTTTGAAACGTGTATTATAATTACTTCATCCACATCGGTTGAGTAATTACCCCACACCCTTGCGATGTACTCATCTTTAGTACACGATACCCCTAGTTAACCCCTCAGAGCATATCCTTTTCGCGGTTCTCGTGATGTTTCAATTTTCCAGAATATCAATGAAGAGCATTGTTTACAATCCACCCCCAAATGTACACTCAAATCTTCTTAGCCTACCTTGTATGTACTCACCTTTAGTTGAGGATATAAATATGTTATAGTTGAGGATGATATTTTTTGAGATTTGTATTACAAAAATGTTATAGTGTAAAAAGTAACGTAACTAAACATGTAACTAACGCTTATGGCTTAGTGCGACCTAGCGACTAGAAGGAGCGTGTTAGCTTTCGTCAAGTACAACCAACCAAATAATGCGTGTACTGATTTATTGTGCGTCTTTTTTTCTTTTATTTATTTTTTTTATGTCATAATTTAATTGTTCACCACTAAATATAGATAGAAAATTTTGATTGAGTTTATCATATTATCATTGTTTATAATTATTGTTACAAATTTTAACACTCAGTCCCGAGTATAAAACGGAAAGAAAAGAAATGAAAAGGATAAAAAAGAGAGAAAAGAATATGAGACGGAAAATAAAATAGATTTTTTATTTTGTGTTTCCAAGTTAGAAAGGAAAGAGAATATATGGAATTAAATTAAGACAAAAATTTCACTTGTCTTAAAATCATTACTAGCAAGATACCCGCGCAATGTGGCAGCGGGTACCCAGTGACTAATTTTGTGGCGAGTAAATGTTTTTCATTTATACCGTGTGTTGATGCGGGCTTGTTTATGTAATTTTTATAATATTTTATTATGCATTTGTTTTTTAAATCCGAAACAAAAAATTCTTTTAAATTTTCGGCCGAAGAATGATTTTACTAGAAAAATCGTCCCTCGTGGATTAACAGCCCATCACCAACTAAAATACCCAAGTCCAACAATAACCCTAAACTTTAGCTAAACAATACCACTTAATCTAACTTGTACCCTAATTTTACTCACACAAACTTTAATTTCACTCTTACAAAAAACGCAGCCACAAAGATAGATCTATACCAACCAAGATCTTGATATCAACACAAGATAGTCTCTTTCTTGGGTTACCTTTTTTACAACTGACTTTTCTTGGTTAGTTTCTGCTTTGATCCGAATGAAAGAGACTATGAAACATTATGGTTTTGTGCTTTCTTTAAGATTCAAAAATTTAAAAGAGAATTTTTATCTTCAAATGGATCTATGATGGTTGTATGTTCAAGAAACTTGTGAACCTTTAAATATTTCTAAACAAGTTGGACAAAACTGAGATATTTCCCTTTTACTTTCTTTATTCCTTTTCGTTTTTGTTTCAACCGACACAAAGAAGAATGAAACTGATTGTGTTTTGTTCTGTCTTCTAATTTTTTCGGGTATTAAAAGAAACTTGTCTTCTAATAGATCTATGATGTGTTTGGTTTAATCTTAAGATTTGTTAAATATTGTTGTAAAAGTTTAAACAAAGCTGAGATACTAAGTTTTTTTTTTTTTTTTTTTTTTTTTTTCGTATTGGTATAAAAAAATGAAAGATGAAGTGGGTATATAGGACAATGTTGGTTTGATGTTGTTGTTGTATACGTGAGATGGGTTATAGGATTAGATAAGTTGTGTTTGTTTGATGGATGTTCATGGGACTGTTGAATGTTGTTTTAATAAATAAATTAATATATATATATATATATATATATATATATATATATATATATATATATATATATATTTGTAGATCGATGATGGTTATGGTCTCACTCGTAAATAGTGTTTTTCTAGTTTCATTGTGCTTTACATACTTGGAAAGATATATGTAGTATAGTTGTATTAGATGAGTAATATAGATTTGTACATTGTGCTTAAGTAATTGTATATATTGGTGATAGGGTGTTTTAAATTAGACTAAAATACACCGTCCATCCATAAACTTGTACCTGCGCATCACATTGGGACAAACCTTGCCTTTTTCATCGTTGGGAGTCCAAAACTTGGGTTTTATACTCTAAACAAGTCCCTTGACCAATTTTCCGTTAGTCAACGTCTGTTATTTTCCCCATGTGCCTTGCACATGAGGGCAAAATGGTCATTTCATTGTTTTGGTTAATTATTTTGGTGGTAAGACTGGTACAACCTTAGGGACTAACGGTGTATTTAATCAACAAAATTATACCATCACTACCACCACCGTCCATTTATCTCTTCATCCTGCTTCTCTCTCTAAATTTCTGCTTCTCTCTCTAAAATTAACACCACCACTATTCTCAAATCTCATAAAATCCTCCCAAAAAAACATAATCTCAATCAAACACCATCACCATTCTCTCTCTAAAATTAACATCATCACCATTTTCAAATCATGTAGGTTAGATTAAAGAACCAAAAAATTACAGTGCACACAAAATGAGTTACCATAATTTAAAGACCAACACTTTCATCAAGCATTGTAAAAAACTAAAAATTAATGTTTGATATGTGTCTAAAAACACATATATTTTATATTGTTTAACCCCACTAAAACAACCAAAAACACATAAATGACCATATAAATGTTATAAATATCATGAAAATGTGTTTTATATGAACCAGGTACAAAAAAGAGTTGAAACAGTTCGATTCTGCTGATAATACTGATGGTTTCTGCCAAAGCCTATTTTAATTCTGCTGAATCAATGGTTTCTGCCGAAGTAAAAATGCGTTGATGGTTTCTGCCGAAGACTAACGTTTCAGCAGATACTTCCACTAAATAATATCTGGTTCTTAAATAATATCTGGTCAATACCAGTCAAACCAAACTTCATGTTTTCCCTCTCCCTCACATACCCCACCAAAACCATACCACCCTTCCACCTCCCTGGTATTCCACCTCCACTTGCTTACCCACTCTCACCACCTTTTCCTGCACACCTATACCAGCCCACAACTTTACCTTCCCCTATACCATCACATACCTTGCTTTTGCTATCAACTCCACCACCTGACCTCTAAACCTACCAAACATGTCCCCTCCACCTCTACATGTAAACAAAAAGCATTAATTGTTGCAGAACTGCCTCAATCTACTAGTAGCACTTTTGGCGCCAAAAGTCACTTAAACGGCTAGGATGATTTCTGCTTATCCAATGGACATGAATTAAAGTGGGATTTGATTGGAATGCTGGTGGGAACTCAAATGACTATAAATATCAGAGGAGAGGCAAGAGAAGAAGTTACCTTTTGGATTAGCCTAGGTCAAGTAGTTAAATAACCTTGGAATAGCCAATGGTTTCGTAGTGTAATTTTAAATGCTTTCTTTAAATTACTTGTCATTTACAGTTTTTATGTTGTAGTCTTTCTTAAATTAGTGTAATGAAACATCCTTTTCAGTTTAATTTCAAGTATCTTTTAAATTTCATGTTTTGCTTAATTTCCTTTAAATTTCAGTCACTTTAAATTCTTGTTATGTAGTTGTTTTATGGACTCTATTAGCTCACATAAGCTCCTGACAAAAGCTTTCAAGCTTTTAGGGACCTTAAAACAAGTTTAGTTTTTTCAGAAAAACAATGAAAAACCAAAAATAATGAAGTGATCTTGGTGAAACTGCATGGAGCAAGGTTAATTGTGGATTGCCTTTGGTTTAGAAGCTTTGTGGAAAGCCTTAGGATGTGTTCTGTGATCTTGGTTCTCAGTTTTAAGCAGGATTTCACTTGTAAGCTCATTTTTACCATTTTTGCATTTTACTGTTTCAATGTTTTATATGCTTTAATTTTCATGTTCTGTGCTTCTTTGTTGTTTGTTAATGATGTTATAGCTTAATCTTAGGTTGTTATGTTTTGGATTTGATTGTGGTTTGATGTTGCACTTGACTGTTAATATGCAAATCTTTGATGTTCATAGGCTTAGACTTGTTTGACATCTTGTTTATGCTGAAAAAGGTCCATTTTGACACTTTGGTTTCTCTGGATTGAATTTGATAAGCTTATGCAGTCATTTGTTGTGAAAACTTCAATTTTGGTCCATTAAAGGGTTGTTTGGATTTAATAATGAAACTGTGAGAATGGTTGTGAATGGTGTTGTTCTTGTTTGATTCCCACTATTTGAAACCTATTTGACTCAGTGAAATCCTAACCAAAGGGTGTAGCATGGTAGAAAGTCAATTTGACACTTGACAATCTCATTATGAGCACTTTGAGGTTGTTAGATCCTAGAATCTTGCATACTTGTTTAAATGTTGTTTATCTTTGTTAATTTTATGTTCTTATAGTTTATATTAACTTATTTAATCAGTAGTTTAAGTTTTAAATTCGGTTTAGTCAACTTTTCAGTTCTGCTGAATTAATTTTGATTCTGCTGATTCTGTTTTTAGTTTTCCTGTTCTTGATTTAATTGTTTATTTTCTTATGTCTTTGTTACTTAGTTTTATGTTTAGTGCTTTTAGTGTTTTAATGTTATGTTTCTTGTCTTCATTAGTATATTTTTATTAATTTTTAGTTTTCATGTTTAAGTGCTTTATCTGATTCTGCCGAAGCACAATTTGATTCTTCTAATCCGCTAATTGAATTATGCTGAATTGTATTGGCCTCTGCTGAATTTCATTTGATTCTGCCGAATCAGTATTTTTGGATTTTGCTGGAGTACTTGTTTCTTTTATTATGTGTATGTTTGTTTTTCAGTTTGTAGCTTAAATTAGATAGTTTTTCCCCCCCTTATTTTATTCAGCTAACCTCCTTCCACTGAAGCAAACAGTGGTGGTTGAGTGATTCTCTTTAGCTTAGGAAAAGTTCCTCATTGAACCTTGAGCTTGTGATCTTTATCATACTCACTGTTTTACTGATTGTTGAGCTCTCATGAGTTAAATTGAGAAGTTTATAGGAGCTTGTTGTTTGCCCACTCATAACAGTTTACTAAGTAATTAGTGAACTTACACCATTACCAACAGCTCTAAAAAGCTCCTTAGTGGTGCTTGTTGATACTTGTTTATACTTGTTCATATTATTTGTGTATATCTTATTTCATCTTTTGTTTCCTGTATAAAGTTATTCTTTAAGCTTATTTCAGCACACACAGTCGTTGTATTACAGTTTACACACCTCGTTGGGAAGAACGACCCAGGTTTGCAGTTCTTCTGCAATACTTTGGAAAACACACTATACTACATTTGATTAGACGCCCCTCAAAAAGGCGGCCTGTCAAATTGGCGCCGCTGCCGGGGAAGTGTGCTGCGTATAACGTACTTGTGTTTTATATCTATCCCTTGTTTAATATATATATATAATATCATTCCAAAAACAATATAAAATGCAAAAACATTTTTTTTCCTTTGCACACAACCTGCCCAGTTTGATAAGTCCCTCAGTAACAACATTTGGTTGTTGGCTGTTTACAGTTGCTGAGCTCTGTCAGACCCAGATTCCCTTTCGAGGGGCGGTTGTAAGGAATTTTATTTCTTTTGTACATATATATAAAACTTAAAAAAATACAAAAATATTTTCCATTTCTTTTTATAAAATAAAAAAAATCAAAAAGATTCTTCTCGCTCTTTCTAAGTTTCTTTCTAAGATTCTTAGACTCATCTTAGTGATGAATATTCATAATTCTGTGAGTGGCAATCCCACTCCAATTTCTCACCCAATCTTTGAGTGGCAATCCCACTCAGCTTCCCCATGAACCAATTTAATTCGGGGTCAAGTCAAGCTAGTGACTTGGTTATCAAAAACAAGCCTTTCAATATGGGTTTTCACCCATATTTCTGTCTTCTTACCCTCTTTCTACCACCCTAGTGTGGGGGAGTTTCCCCACACTGTTGTATATAAAATCATCTTTAAAAAAAAAAAAAATCTTTTAAAATGATGGCCGTAATATTTCCCTTTTACGTTCTTTGTTTCGGCATAACCGCCGGTACTTTGAATATTGAGGGCAATATTCATTTCTAAGTGTGGGGGGGGGGGGAATTCTCACGAATTTCATATATTATCTACCCAATTCCCCCGTTTTTGGCCAAAATTTTTTTTGGAGTAAGTGTTTTTCACTTACTCAGCTTGGTTATCAGTCCGCCATGTCTGTAAGACAAAAGGATTGGCTAATCCAGGAGCAAACGGCTCTTGGTAAAGATATATCAAATCCGTTGACGGCTTGCAATTTGCCCAAAATTGTATGGTATTCAGCTCACCATATCCTTAAAAGTGAAGAGTTGGCTAGCCCGCAAGTTTATGGCTTATGGTAAAGGCAGTTGGAAAACCATAATTGGTATTCAGCTCACCAAAGATAATATTGATAATTTATCTAAGAGTTGGCTAGTCCAGAAGCAAACGGCTTTTGGTAAAGACAAATCAAATCCGTTCACAGCTTATGATTTGCTCAAAATCATTTGGTTATCATTGTACCAAGGTTCTTACTTGAACTGAAACATTTGGCTACTCCAGAAGTAATGGCTTTTGGTAAAGAGTTCTTTAAAATCCATTAAAACTTCATAAATATTGCTAGGGACTAGCAATAGTTTAGTGTGGGGGATTTGATATGTGTCTAAAAACACATATATTTTATATTGTTTAACCCCACTAAAACAACCAAAAACACATAAATGACCATATAAATGTTATAAATATCATGAAAATGTGTTTTATATGAACCAGGTACAAAAAAGAGTTGAAACAGTTCGATTCTGCTGATAATACTGATGGTTTCTGCCAAAGCCTATTTTAATTCTGCTGAATCAATGGTTTCTGCCAAAGTAAAAATGCGTTGATGGTTTCTGCCGAAGACTAACGTTTCAGCAGATACTTCCACTAAATAATATCTGGTTCTTAAATAATATCTGGTCAATACCAGTCAAACCAAACTTCCTGTTTTCCCTCTCCCTCACATACCCCACCAAAACCATACCACCCTTCCACCTCCCTGGTATTCCACCTCCACTTGCTTACCCACTCTCACCACCTTTTTCTGCACACCTATACCAGCCCACAACTTTACCTTCCCCTATACCATCACATACCTTGCTTTTGCTATCAACTCCACCACCTGACCTCTAAACCTACCAAACATGTCCCCTCCACCTCTACATGTAAACAAAAAGCATTAATTGTTGCAGAACTGCCTCAATCTACTAGTAGCACTTTTGGCGCCAAAAGTCACTTAAACGGCTAGGATGATTTCTGCTTATCCAATGGACATGAATTAAAGTGGGATTTGATTGGAATGCTGGTGGGAACTCAAATGACTATAAATATCAGAGGAGAGGCAAGAGAAGAAGTTACCTTTTGGATTAGCCTAGGTCAAGTAGTTAAATAACCTTGGAATAGCCAATGGTTTCGTAGTGTAATTTTAAATGCTTTCTTTAAATTACTTGTCATTTACAGTTTTTATGTTGTAGTCTTTCTTAAATTAGTGTAATGAAACATCCTTTTCAGTTTAATTTCAAGTATCTTTTAAATTTCATGTTTTGCTTAATTTCCTTTAAATTTCAGTCACTTTAAATTCTTGTTATGTAGTTGTTTTATGGACTCTATTAGCTCACATAAGCTCCTGACAAAAGCTTTCAAGCTTTTAGGGACCTTAAAACAAGTTTAGTTTTTTCAGAAAAACAATGAAAAACCAAAAATAATGAAGTGATCTTGGTGAAACTGCATGGAGCAAGGTTAATTGTGGATTGCCTTTGGTTTAGAAGCTTTGTGGAAAGCCTTAGGATGTGTTCTGTGATCTTGGTTCTCAGTTTTAAGCAGGATTTCACTTGTAAGCTCATTTTTTTACCATTTTTGCATTTTACTGTTTCAATGTTTTATATGCTTTAATTTTCATGTTCTGTGCTTCTTTGTTGTTTGTTAATGATGTTATAGCTTAATCTTAGGTTGTTATGTTTTGGATTTGATTGTGGTTTGATGTTGCACTTGACTGTTAATATGCAAATCTTTGATGTTCATAGGCTTAGACTTGTTTGACATCTTGTTTATGCTGAAAAAGGTCCATTTTGACACTTTGGTTTCTCTGGATTGAATTTGATAAGCTTATGCAGTCATTTGTTGTGAAAACTTCAATTTTGGTCCATTAAAGGGTTGTTTGGATTTAATAATGAAACTGTGAGAATGGTTGTGAATGGTGTTGTTCTTGTTTGATTCCCACTATTTGGAACCTATTTGACTCAGTGAAATCCTAACCAAAGGGTGTAGCATGGTAGAAAGTCAATTTGACACTTGACAATCCCATTATGAGCACTTTGAGGTTGTTAGATCCTAGAATCTTGCATACTTGTTTAAATGTTGTTTATCTTTGTTAATTTTATGTTCTTATAGTTTATATTAACTTGTTTAATCAGTAGTTTAAGTTTTAAATTCGGTTTAGTCAACTTTTCAGTTCTGCTGAATTAATTTTGATTCTGCTGATTCTGTTTTTAGTTTTCCTGTTCTTGATTTAATTGTTTATTTTCTTATGTCTTTGTTACTTAGTTTTATGTTTAGTGCTTTTAGTGTTTTAATGTTATGTTTCTTGTCTTCATTAGTATATTTTTATTAATTTTTAGTTTTCATGTTTAAGTGCTTTATCTGATTCTGCCGAAGCACAATTTGATTCTTCTAATCCGCTAATTGAATTATGCTGAATTGTATTGGCCTCTGCTGAATTTCATTTGATTCTGCCGAATCAGTATTTTTGGATTTTGCTGGAGTACTTGTTTCTTTTATTATGTGTATGTTTGTTTTTCAGTTTGTAGCTTAAATTAGATAGTTTCCCCCCCCCCTTATTTTATTCAGCTAACCTCCTTCCACTGAAGCAAACAGTGGTGGTTGAGTGATTCTCTTTAGCTTAGGAAAAGTTCCTCATTGAACCTTGAGCTTGTGATCTTTATCATACTCACTGTTTTACTGATTGTTGAGCTCTCATGAGTTAAATTGAGAAGTTTATAGGAGCTTGTTGTTTGCCCACTCATAACAGTTTACTAAGTAATTAGTGAACTTACACCATTACCAACAGCTCTAAAAAGCTCCTTAGTGGTGCTTGTTGATACTTGTTTATACTTGTTCATATTATTTGTGTATATCTTATTTCATCTTTTGTTTCCTGTATAAAGTTATTCTTTAAGCTTATTTCAGCACACACAGTCGTTGTATTACAGTTTACACACCTCGTTGGGAAGAACGACCCAGGTTTGCAGTTCTTCTGCAATACTTTGGAAAACACACTATACTACATTTGATTAGACGCCCCTCAAAAAGGCGGCCTGTCAATGTTCTTCTACAACCACTAGTCCACCACCAATACATATAACAACAACGACACTGGTAAAATTTTCCAAATACAAATCTACAATTAAGACAACTTTGTTTTGTTACATATGCATATATCAATTTCTTTAATAATGTTCTTCTACAATCCAAGTCCTCTGCCTCACCCTCCTCCCTGTCGTATATCCACCATCTGAGTTTCGCACAAACACTATGAGTCTTCCCACCGCTGCTGCTATAGTCCTTTTCACAACCTGCAACTGTCTTCAAAAGTTCCGACTACAATCTGGGAAACTTCTCTTTTAGATACTCGAACCCATCTGATCGCATAACCGCTGGAATGCAAATTTATAAACATATATTAGCATTCTCAGTTCCATAGTCTAAACAATAAAGCACGTAGATAATTCACTATGAAATCAGTGTTTCCATATTTGTCACTAAAATGGCATCAAGCATTCTCATTTACAGGATATTGTCCTTAAGTTCACAGACATTAATATTAGATAATTCACAATACATGGTTCGGTTCAATGATTAAACATAGCCCACAGCGTTTCAAGAATAGCACATACAAGAAATTTTCTCTTGCACGTATAAGAAAGAATGATTCCCTAGTCTATTACGAGGGCCTATTTCATCTCTACCTTGACAGATGAAAAACTAAAAAAGCTGTCATTGTTAGGTGGGACGAAAATACTGGCTTCTGAATAAGTTGCAACAAATACTATTCTGAGATCATCAACAAGAAGACACATGATGTATTTTGACTGCATGCGACCTTCTATCACTTTATTCGAAGATAAAGTCTATTATTGTAATGCCATATGTATTTATCAATATAACTAAAAAGAGACAAAAATATACATAAAAGAAGCAAGTAGTGCAAAAGCATATTCAATAGAGAGTCTCTAGAAGGAATCACAGTTTGCTGCTACAACCGGAATCCAAATCGAAATATTTCCATGACAGTCAAGTAACCAATTTCAGACAAGGATAGTTCTCTTTAAGGTGCCAGAAACATAGTGATATAAGAGTTAACGACACACAAATTACATAAGAATGAATTTATAAAATGGTAAGTAACCAAGCCTCATCTCTAAATTAGCAGAAGTACACGCATATGGCATAAACCATGGACCAAAATAAGCAGTTGGTATTGGGCATTAATTTTGGACAGAAAACCGAGTTGAAACGGTCACTCCGCCGGGTCGATAAAAAAATGGGTTTTAAAACATTCGATCAGTAGTAGAAAAACATATGTAACCAAATTCTAGATATGTTTGGTAGCATAATCCAATAGATACCTACATTTCACATGTTATATAATCACAAAAGGGACATTTATTTAGAAATCAAGTGAATTATAGTAAGTGGTTGATACAATATATATTTACTAAAAAATTACAATTGCTAGAACAATGATGAAAAGAGTATACCTGCCTGAATAACATGAAGAAGTGCTAAGATGAAATCGAAAAAACTCCAGTTTATTAGGTTTGCGTTAATGATCTATCCTACACCCAAAGCAAAGCAAAGCCCCCAATAGTTATACAGTAATTGCTTCAAACTAAAGGGTCACCACCTTAATCATAAACCACACGCAAAATCACTTTTTTTATTATCTTAATTGGTGACAATTAATCATAAAACACGCAATGAAATTGTCAAACCCATACCGACAAACCAAACACCCCATAGTTGAGAAGCAATCGTATATGCAAGCTTGATAAAAATATACATGTAAGGTTTTTAGCAGCAAATCTCAAACAAACAACTTTCAATTTGGTGGCATGAAAACGATCTGCCAGTGCTAGAGCTCTACTAACTAGGGGTGTCAAAAATCCCGACCCGACCCGGACCCGACCCGGACCCGAACCCGACGAAAGATAATCGGGTCGGGTTACTCGGGTCCAAATTCTAACTCGGGTCAATCGGGTCAACCCGTTTAACCCGAGTACGAATTAGGGTCGGGTATCGGGTTTAAATATTTTGCTTCGTCGGGTTCGGGTCAACCCGACTAACCCGAGTTAGGATTTTTTTTTTTTTTTTTTTTTTTTTTTTTTTTTTTTTTTTTTTTTTTTTTTAAATCATATTTAATTTTAATTGTTGAACTCGGGTTATTCACGACTCGCAAAAGAAAAGACAGTAGCACATAATTACACTTAAAAATTAATTTGTATTTACTTATTATTATATATAGATTAATCGAATGCTACAACGATAAAAGGAAAGAACGGGTAAAACCTCACGATTTGTTTTTCGATCCAGACAAAGGTATGTATTTCACCATTGAAGTTGGTTACTTCGATACTAATAAGGAAATCAAAGAAAAAGTGTCGAAATACCAAGGTATTCCTGTTTATGAACAAACACTCAAATACCAAGGTATTCCTGTTTATGAACAAAAATATGTAACAAACAAATGCAACCAAAAAAATGTGTCATTTATACATGTGTTATTTTAGAAATTAAATTATATGATTTTGTAAATGGCCAGACCCGAACCCGACCTGACCCGACCCGACTTGACCCGACCCGACTTGACCCGAACCCGACGAACCCGAGTTCAAATAGGGTCGGGTTCGGGTATATTTTTTTTAGCCTCGACCCGACTTGGACCCGACCCGTTTGACCCGAACCCGACCAACCCGACCCGAATAGCACCCCTACTACTAACAGTATGATTTACAAAGGTGAGACTCACACATCCATCTGAGTCTACCCAAATCATACTTATCAGAACATAAGTGAATATGATCTCACTTATCTGATTAGCATCACTTTGATGGATGAAATGGTGGTAGTGACGGTGGTCGACGTCGGCGCCGGCGATAACTATGGTTTGAGTGATCAAATCTGGGAAATATGTGTGTGTATTTTTGTGATGGTTTGGTAACAAAGGGAATAAAGTAGAAGAGTAATAAGACCGTTATACCCTTTAACTAAAAACAAAAAGGACAACAAATAACGGGGTTGACTAACGGAAAATGGGTCAATGGATCAAAAGGGACCAGTTTAGCTTAAAAAACTTGGAAAAAGGACCTCTAACGATGAAAATGCCATGTTTTGTCCCAACGTGATGTTTCTGGACAAGTTTAGGGACCAACAGTGTATTTTAGTCTTTAAATTATGTATTAATTGTATGTAAGAAACAATGTTTTTTTAGTTTGATTTGTGCTTTACATACTTGTAAATTATGTTTTTCTACTTGTATTTACTTAAAATCTATTTTAGGAAATCTTAAAAATTAAATATGAGGAAAATGCTTAAATGCATTATAAGTAGTATAGATAATTTTAGAAGAAGATCAGGAGGTAGAATTTGGCATAATTTTCTTTTCTCTTCTATTATCTCTATAAAAATCTCGGAAACATGATTATTTTTCAATTTCTTTTCCACTTCTTTTCTTTTCTTTCTAAATACAAACTCGGTAACAGAGTGTAACAAAACATTAATTAATTAATTAAGATTCTTATTTTGTAAAAAGGGAAGTAGTTAAAATAATGTGTTTGTTAAATTATGCGAGTATTATTATTGTTTTTATGTTATTTTTTTAAATTTTTATAAGGGATGTAAGTAAGGGTGCGTTTTGTCATGGACTTGTCTCTACAAGGTCTTCCGTGCGGCACTTAGTCTCGACTAAGCTCAGCCTTGCTCGAATATTCAACGATGTATGCAACTAAGAAAGCTTCAAAGAAAGGAACAAGTGGAATATAAAGAACACTTTGTATTACTAGAGAGCTTTATAAGATTGCTTACAAAAGAACTTCTTGGATGGATTCTACAAATGAGGCAACACCTATTTATACTACTATGTACATCATTCTACAAGGTTCATGGAAGCTTCTCGCTTATAGGATTTCCATAAGCTTCTAGTAAGTTTCTAGAGCTTCCAACTTATTCTATCATATTCCAAAAGCTTTCAAGATTATCCATAATCTTCCATGGGCTTCTAAACTCTTCCAAGCTTATCCAAGACCTTCCATGAGAAGTGTAGACTAATCTGGAATCCCGAACATACTTGAAAATGATCCCATCAAGTAGGCGGGTCGTGACATCCTCCCCCACCTAAGCTCGCGACGTCCTCGCCGTGCCATACTCGTGATACTTCTTGATCTTGTCTGCAAATTGCCACAACAAATCTTAGGCTTCCCAACTTGCTTCACTATCGGGTAAATTACGCCATTTGATCAAGTACTCCTTATAGCTCGGCACTCCTCGTCTTCGTATCGTACGATCCGACAAGATCTCCTCAACCTCTTGATCGTACGAAGTAACAACCGTTGTTGGTGCCCGCTTGGACACCCCTTGTTCCGAGTCTTCCTCATCCTTATGATAAGGCTTGAGAAGGCTAACGTGGAAGACCGGATGAATCTTCAACTTAGGCTGTAGTTGAAGTCGATAAGAAACTTTTCCAACACGTCCAATCACCGGGAAAAGGCCTTCATACCTCCGTATCAAGCCTTTGTGCACCTTCTTTAGTGATTTGAATTGTTGAGGCAAGAGCTTTACTATCACTTGATCTCCGACCTCGAACTCGGCCTGTCTTCTTTTCCCATCCGCCCACTTCTTCATCTTCTTAGCCGCTTTGTCCAACGAAGCCCGGGCCAAGTCCGCTTGCTCGTACCATTCCTTCATTGTCTTGTAAGCGGCTGGGCTACTCCCCTTGTACGATGCGGCTAAGGCATTCGGAGTCAATGGTTGGCGCCCCGTGACCAACTCAAAAGGACTCTTTCCCGTGGCTTCACTCCATTGCATGTTATACGAGAATTGAGCAATGTCAAGGAGTTTAGCCCAATCATGTTGGTTGGAACTTACGTAGTGCCGAAGATAGAGCTCCAATAATGCGTTTACCCTCTCCGTTTGCCGTGCGTTTGGGGATGAAAACTCGTAGATAAGTTCAAATTTGTCCCATAATCTTGAACAACTCCGTCCAAAAGCGCCCCGTGAATCTCGGATCTCGATCACTAACAATCACATGTGGCACTCCAAAATACTTCACCACATTCCTAAAGAAAATCTTAGCCGTATCGTCCGCGGTAACATCGGGTGGCGTGGCAATGAACGTTCCATACTTCGAGAATCGATCGACCACCACAATAATACTCCCATTTCCTTCCGACTTCAGCAAGCATGTGATAAAGTCCATGGAAACGATTTCCCATGGTCCTTTGGGCGTAGGTAGAGGCTCCAACAATCCTCCAGACTTCTTTTGCTCTATATTGTCTTGTTGGCAAATAAGGCACGTCCGCACGAATGTCTCTACATCGTCCTCCATTCTTGGCCAATAATAAGTGCCTTCGACCAATGCCAACGTCCTCTTGATCCCCTGATGACCGACCCACTTTGAATCGTGACACTCCTTCAAGATTGTACGCCTAAGATCACTCCACTTAGGTACGTAAAGACGATCTCCTTTGGTGAACAACATGTCTCCCTTAAGCCAAAATATTCGAGTCTTTCCATCTCTCGCTAGGGCCACGAGCTTCTTGGCAAAAGGATCATGTTCCAATCCTTCCTTGATTCGGTCTTGGAGGAAGAATTGTGCTTGGGTGATTGCCGCAAACTCCGCCTTGCGACTCAATGCATCGGCTACCACATTAGCCTTCCTCGGCTTGTACTCCAAGTGATAGTCGAACTCGGCTAGGAAGTCTTGCCACCGAGCTTGCTTGGGATTTAACTTCTTTTGGGTTTGAAAATAACTCGTGGCAATGTTATCCGTCTTGATCACGAATCTCGAACCCAACAAATAATGCCTCCAAATCTGCAAGCAATGCACAATCGCCGTCATTTCTTGCTTTTGCATGGTGTACTTCCTTTCCGTCTCATTTAGCTTTCGACTCTTGAATGCGATCGGGTGTCCTTCTTGCATTAGAACTCCTCCAATAGCAAAGTCCGATGCATCCGTGTGTAATTCGAAAGGCATAGTTACATCTGGTAGTCTCAACACCGGTTCTTCCATAACCGCCTTCTTCAAACTCTTGAACGCCGCTTGGCACTTTTTGTCCCATATCCAAGCTTTGTTCTTCTTCAATAGGTCCGTCAAGGGAGATGCTATTGCCGAGTATCCCATGATGAACCGTCGATAATAGTTCACCAAGCCAAGGAAAGATCTCAACTCCGTCACCTTGGTTGGTGGTTCCCACTCTTGGATAGCTTTTACTTTTGCCCCGTCCATCATCAATCCACCGTCTTTGATCTTGTGTCCCAAGAACTCGACTTCGTCTTGGGCGAAGGAGCATTTCTCCAACTTCACATAAAGTTCATTGTCTCGTAACACTTGGAACACCTGTTTCAAATGTAAGACATGCTCCTCCAAGGTATGACTATAAACAACGATATCGTCCATGTATACCACCACAAATTTATCAAGAAACGGATGAAATAACTTATTCATGAGGGTGCAAAATGTAGCGGGAGCATTAGTCAAGCCAAAAGGCATCACTAAGAACTCGTAAGAACTATACCTCGTGACGCACATCTTCTTAGCTTCATCTCCCTCCGCGATCCGTACTTGGTAGTACCCTGATCTCAAGTCTAACTTGGAGAAGTATCTCGCCTTTCCAATTTGATCAAACAAATACGCAATAAGAGGAATAAGGTACTTGTTCTTAATCGATACCTTGTTAAGTGCCCGGTAGTCTATGCACATCCGCAAGGATCCGTCCTTCTTACTTTGAAATAGCACCGGCGCACCATATGGGGCTTTCGAGGGTCGAACATAGCTCGCATCCAATAGATCCTTGAGTTGTTTACGCAAATCCTCCAACTTGGGTGGTGGGATTCGGTAAGGGGCTTTGGCGGGAGGTTCGGAACCCAGTTCCAACTCGATGGTATGATCCACCTCTCTCCTAGGTGGTAGCTTCTTGGGCAACTCCTTTGTCATCATGTCCTTGAACTCATCAAGTACCCGCTCAATCTCCTTCGGTACCTCCACTTTTCCCGACTCGCCATCCGTCTCTAGCCTTGTCACCACCAAATAGCAATGATCGCTCTTGTTGTACCATTTCTTGAATTGCATGGCCGAAAGGGTCTTCACTCCACACTTAGAATCCCGCTCCGTGCTAACCATGCAAGTCCTTCCACCATCTAGGATACATAAAGAATTAGCAAATGGCATAGGGAAAGCTCGTACCTTATCGAGGAACTCCAACCCAAGAACCACATCGAAATCATCCATCGGGACCACCGACAAGTCAATCGTCCCTTCCTATTCTCCAATTTTTGCCCGAAAATCCATGGCCACTCCTTCCATTGGCTTGGCATGCGAGTTTACCGGCTTGAACGTTCCACTCCCTTTCGTAGCGCTAATCCTTAGCCGCTTGGCTTCATCAACCAACACGAAATTATGAGTGGCACCGGAATCAACTGGAGCACGTACCTTGATCCCATTGATGGTTGCTTCCACATATTGCAATCCTTTCCCTACAACTTTCGGCACCTCCGTCTTGGCCTTGATTGCGTTCAAGATCCTCATCGAGCTCATGCATCCACCATCGCTCGTACCTTCGTCTTCATGAGCTATCATTCCGTTGAGGCTTGCTTTCTTGGGACAATCTCGAGCTCTATGAGGTCCATCACATATGAAGCATCCACCGGTCTTATAATTCGTCTTCAAGTCTTTGCCCTTTCCGGTTGATGGTTTACGTGCATTATCATTCTTTGCTTGAGCAACTTTCTCTCCCCCACTTTTCTCATGGTTCACCTTTCGATCTTTCGGCTTAGACATTTCCCTCCTCGTACTAAAGTCAATCAAGGCCTCGTCATGGGCGATAGCCGTAGCAAGGTCTTGAACTCCATGTCTTTCTAACTCTGTCTTAACCCATCCTTGCAAACCATCGAGGAAATAAAAGAGAATCTCCAAGGTAAGTGTAGTGAATTCCTTAACATAATCCCGGATCGTTCCGGAATGCTTAAGTTTACGAAGACGACTCTTTGCTTCGTTCTTAGCATTCTCCGGATAAAATTGCTTCTTAAGTTCAGCAACAAAATCAGCCCAAGTATTAATAGTACACATACCTCGCTCGATATCTCCATATCGACGTCTCCACCATAACGCCGTGGTATCCTTCAAGTGTCGAGTCGCCATCTTGATCTTGGAGTCATCATCCGTAATGTTGACGCCTTCCAAGTATTGCTCCATCTCCCATAAGAAATCATCAACCGCCCTAGCTTCCCGCTTTCCCACGAACGGTGATGGTTTCGGAACATCTATCTTCGGAGCATTATGATTAGCGTTGCCACCTCCGTTAGCCATGGATCGCTTGCATAGCACCACATCGGCTTGCAAGTCTTCGATGGTCTTATGAATGTTAGAGATCTCGCCCTTTAGCATCTCCTTTAAATCATGGATCTCGCGTTTAAAGTCGCCACTAAGAGTATTGAGGACGACCCTAAAGTCATCCTTCATGGTCGAAAAGTTGGAAGTCTAGACCTTCCAAGCCCTCAACTTGGTTCTTCAACTCCGTCACGGATGTCTCAACACCCGTCAATCTCTTATCCAAACTCGACACAACGTCCTTAGACATACCTCTCTTCTTGGGGTCTTGGCGCTTATCATCTCGACCTTGCCTCTCGTCAATGACCGCACTTCCACTAGCACAAATCTTATCGGTCTCGCTTGCCATCGCCTTGAATCAACCTGACTCTGATACCACTTGTCACGGACTTGTCTCTACAAGGTCTTCCGTGCGGCACTTAGTCTCGACTAAGCTCAGCCTTGCTCGAATATTCAACGATGTATGCAACTAAGAAAGCTTCAAAGAAAGGAACAAGTGGAATATAAAGAACACTTTGTATTACTAGAGAGCTTTACAAGATTGTTTTCAAGAGAACTTCTTGGATGGATTATACAAATGAGGCAACACCTATTTATACTATGTACATCATTCTACAAGGTTCATGGAAGCTTCTAGCTTCTAGGATTTCCATAAGCTTCCAGAGCTTCCAACTTATTATATCATATTCCAAAAGCTTTCAAGATTATCCATAATCTTCCATGGGCTTCTAAACTCTTCCAAGCTTATCCAAGACCTATGAGAAGTGTAAAATAATCCGAATCCCGAACATACTTGAAAATGATCCCATCAAGTAGGTGGGTCGTGAGAGTTTGGTTTGGTTGATGGGTTAGAAATGGGGTTTGGGATTGATAGTAGATATTACTACTTGTTTGGTTAGAATTTGTGGGGCCTTTCATCCCCTAAATAAAGCATTTTCAAATCCAGAGCAAAAGGTGGGGAAAATCCTAATCAGATATTCTATTTTTTTTTTATTAATTTTTAATACAGTAGTAAATTTTAATTTTAAATCTTTTATATATTTAAAAAAATTAATTCAATTATGCCAAAAGTTTTGGGGGGAAAACATTTGGTAACCTAGAAAGAGAAAGATACTTCCCCCAACACAAACACAAACACAAAGTGGGTGATCAAAAGGTGAAATGGGTGTTGAAGAAACTCGTCTTATTATTGCTCCCTCATTATCATCATCATCAGGTTAATTTCATTTCTCTTTTCATGTCATAAATTTTTAATCATTCCAAATATTATTTTATTATGATTTCATTTCAGATCCTCTTTCTTCCCGCTTCCTGCAACTCCGTCATCCAAAAACTGGTACACTTTTTTTTTTCATAGGAGCGGCCATGTTTGTAAACTGTTTAGGCTTAGTGGATACATTCAACTATATATTTTGAATACTTCAAACCGACCAGTCTTGAGGACCGGATGACATAATAACTGATTATATACATATATGTATATAAGAAAGTTGGAAAGGAAGGCCTGGCTGGTGGGAGGTCCAGTCTAAGCTAAGCTCTAAATTCTGATAGCCCGTTGGTTATATTTCAGAAAATGGGCCTTTAAACCCACCTGATCTGGTTCGCACGGTTATAAAAAACCCGCCCGGTTCGTTGTGTGACAGTTTAGCCGTTGTTAGAAAACCAGCCGGTCCAGTCCTGTTTTCAAAACCATGCTTAAATGTCTCCTCTAGCTCCATTTTTTAGCCTCATCTTCTTTTTTCATCTAAAGCATTTACAACTTAACCAAATCAGATCAATTGAAGCCTTTGGCCCCGTTCCATTTGCTTCAAATCGCCAAGGTATGTGGTCGCCTAGCGCCTAGGCCGCTTTTACAACACTGGCTAATGTTAAAAGTAACCCTGCTGCAACGTCTACTTACACGTTTACAAATTTCAGATGTAAAATAACAATGCTAATTACTACTCTGACAGGAGATGCTACATGCTACCTACTGATTAATGACGGCCTTCAAGAAGTAAACTGGTTTAAACAATCATATGCTTCTTGGTTCATCGGAGATTATATCTCTGAAGGTTACTCAACCATCTCCAACGTTTTGTTTTTCAATCTATACCAGCTATTAACTGTTTTGCACAAACTTTATAAATCTTTTGGATTGTGTTTATTTTTTACGAATATGTTTTTACGTGTCAGCAGATGGTAGTTTGTATGCTGCTACTCAAGTTGACCCTGTGTTCATTCTATTGCCGCTATTTGATGAAGCACGTATGAAGGTAACAAAATAGTTATCTTGATCCTAGATTTTGTAATTTGGTTATTTTACTAAAAACAAAATAGTTTATTGTGTTTCGTTTATTTTGATTCAATTCTGCACTTTTCATATTCTAGTGTGCGCCAGCTTAGTTTTTTCCTTCGTTGTATCGAATGTAATAATTATGTGAATTGCTGTTGTCAACTATAGCACGTGCCTAGATGCTTACTTGCATATTTATCGACCATCTACGGCGTTCATACTAGGATCTCTAATATCTGGAACTGTGTGGTTGATGCAGAACGGAGATGATCAAGGGAAGTTTAGGCAACTTGATGAGATCATTTACCTTAACGAATATCCTGGATATCATCAGTTGGCTCAGATTGCAGAAAAGTCTATGGAAGTTGTTTGCGATTGTAAAGGTAAATTAGTACCTCTGATAACTTTATATGATCTTACTTATAAAGTCAACACTCATTAGCAATTCATCTTATTATATAAACTATAAACGTTCTTCGATAGGGTATCATTTTGTCCCCATTTCTCTCTTCCACAAGTGGTTAATTTTTACACTAGTGGACGTAGATTTCCAACTAAATAATGTTCTGTAGCTGAAATTTGTTGACCGTCAACAATAATCTTCTGTATTTGTTTTTCAAAGTGACTTTGTACTCACAAACACTAGCAAGTATGTTGATGTAAATTTCATAAATTTGGACCTACAATTATAAAGCAGACATATGTTCATTTTACTTGTTATATTTTTTGCTTATTTATGGGCTTGAACGTATTCTTTGTTTGTTTATATTCATTCACTCTCTCATCCTGTTGCAGAGATTGGATCCACAAAGTTTTTCAGACTTAATGACTCGAAGGTTCTAGCTTGGATGTACTGTAAGGTAGTCTTCATCCCTACCTTTTTCTCAAGGAGTGATTATTTGATGTAAATTAGACTGTTTCTGTTTTATTAAAATATCTGTCATGATTGTGTCCTAGAACTGGAAGAGCTTTTCAAATTTTACAGACGGTATTAGTTTTGTTAATCATCTGGATTGTGTCTATAGGTTTTTCAGTGGGAGCACTTTGTCTAATTTTCATATACCATCAGCTGCCTCTTTTGTAGTGGCTTAAACTCCATAGTGTCCGTATCCTATGTATAAAAGTTCTTCTTGTGCACTCTCTTGATAGTTGATACTGCCATATACCCGACATTCCAAGGCTTAATGTGGGTGTAAAAATTAGTTCTTTGATCATAGTGGACTGTTAGATAGTCGAGCGTCCAAACAAGTTTGTCTTTATTTGCTATCATGATCATAAATTCATAACATATAGTTAAGTAATCTATACATTTTCTTACCTAAAACCAAACTGGAGGCACCTCCTCATTTTCTCATACTATAGGGTATATATGATGATGCTAAAGCTAATTATAATTATATAGTATCATTTTCAATTTCGATGTTTCTTTCTTTCAACCAAAACAGCATATACAACTTAATATTACCCGCATTCTATAGTATGTAGGGCACCTCTGGATACTTGAGATACGGAATGTATTCATCTTGCAAATAAGGTCCAGAATTCCAGATTAGAATCTCTGAACCTCAAACCCAACAAAGAACACTCTGTTATGCTGATACGAACCGAGAACGATTCAGAAAAGTGTATCGACGCAACAAAGAACGCAACAAAGAAGCGACGTAGATATTCGAGGGGGCTGGATGTCATTTAATTATTCTTAGTGTCTAATTATGTTTTATTTATTGTTCTGTGGGTTTAGGATCGGCCTTATATAAGGTACCGATTTCTATTAGGGTTAGGTATTGATAAGATTATTGTTTTACTGTTCTTGTACGGGAGGTTACCGGGTCTCAAACTCCGGCTTTTCTAATAAAATCCAGCACTACCCCTTCGATTCCAATTTGATTCGTATCAAATTGGTATCAGAGCCTTCTATCCTACCACCTGTGGAACTTTTTGATCGACCATGACGAAGATTACTGATGTTGAAGCAAGCTTGCAACAATTCAAATCAGATTCTTTGGTTAATCAGGAAGAAACGTTGAATCGCTTTAATCAGATGCAAGAATCAATTGACAAGAATAAAGCAGATGCTGATAAGCAATTCGCGGAGATGTTGCAGCTCTTGAAAGCCCTACAACCACCAGCCACCACCCTGCCACCGCTGTCCTATCCCGCCACACTGCCGCCCCACCAAACAATCATCAAAACACCACTCAGCAACCCTTTAACACTACCACTCAGCAACCCTTTAACACTACCGATCAGCACCCAAAACCAATACCACGATGCTTACTCGCCGTTTTCGGTTCAACACTCAGCAACTTATACGAGTTTTTCAGGCCTCCAGTTTGATTCGCAGGGATTCCCACTTCCGATGAGCCAACCAGGAGATATTAGTGGCAATCGGAATTCAAAACCACCGATTACCAATGACCGGAATTTCCAGAATTACCAGAGCAATACGTATGGACCAGTAGGGGGGGCATTCCCGCACGTTGCCAATCATGGACCTGAACGAGGATGGCATCCAGGGTCTGATCACCGATTAAGAAAACTTAAAATGCCATTGTTCGACGGGGAAGATGTGTATGGTTGGGTATATCAGGCAGAGAGATTTTTTGAGGTACAAGGATTGATAACTAATGGGGAACGGCTTCGCGCAGCGGTCTTGAGTTTGGAAGGGTCTGCTTTGTCCTGGTTCCGATGGATTAATAATCGGGAGCCTTTTATCAGTTGGGAAGAGCTCAAGAGACGTCTGTTACACCGTTTTCAATCCTCACAAGACGGTAACTTGCATGAACAGTTTTTCTCTATTAGTCAAAAGGGGACGGCTCGCGAATATGTGACATTATTTGAACGAATGGCTGCTCAATTACCTGGTCTATCGGAGGAGGTATTGGAGGGTATATTTACTAAGGGGTTGAAACCAGAATTAAGAACAGTAGTTAGAACACATCAACCATCCAATTTAAGTCAGGCCATGGACTTGACTCTACTCATAGATGAAAGTAGGACAGGGGCGACCCCAAAACCGGTGACTAACCGGGTTGGGGTGGTTGGGTCACGACCACAGCTCGCACCAACGGGTGGGGGAACAAAAGAGAAGCAGAATGAAGCAGGGAGACCCCCATTCAAAAGGATGACAGAATCTGAAATGGCAGACAAGAAGGCTAAAGGCTTGTGTTTCCGGTGTGATGGAAAGTTTGGCCCCGGGCATAGGTGTCCCGAGAAATCTTTACATGTAATTATCCTCCACGAGGATGATGACGAGGAGGCAGAGGATGACCACGAAGATGAGGTACATGCCCACCTCGATGCGGTGGAAGTATCAGCACATTCTGTGGTAGGTATTACTACCCCCCATACAATGAAACTCCGGGGTACTATACAGGGATATGAAGTAGTTGTTTTGATTGACTGTGGGGCTACCCACAATTTTTTGTCGTTACGGTTGTTGGAACCATTGGGGTTACGGGTTACTGGAAAACACGTTACGAGGATTACCTTGGGTAATGGGAAAACGGAGACTAGCTCGGGTATTTGTCGCGGAGTGGAGTTGAATTTACAGGGTCATCGGGTGACCGAAGATTTTTACTCGTTGGAACTGGGTAGCACTGATGTAATTTTGGGGATGAAGTGGCTTAGACAGTTGGGGGAGACACGGGTAAACTGGAAAGAGCTTACAATGTCTTTTCAGGTGGGAGTTGATAGAGTAACCCTACGAGGGGAGCCCGGGTTGCGACGGGCAGAGGCATCACTTCGGTCTTTGGCCCGCGCCATTCCTGACATCAGCGAAACGTACTTGCTAGCATTGGCTCGTGTGGAGGACACTCGTGTGGAGGACACTGCTACATTGGTCAAGTCGGCGCATCCTATGCTGGTTTCATTATTAACTGACTACTCGGATATTTTTGTTTTGCCTGCAGGATTACCACCCCATAGGGACCATGAGCATGCCATTGTTCTCAAAAATGGCACCGAGCCCATTAACGTTCGCCCTTATCGGTATCCCCAGATGCAAAAAGATGAGATTGAAAAGTTGGTAAGGGAAATGCTAGAGGCAGGAATAATCAGACCCAGCACGAGTCCTTTTTCAAGCCCCGTACTGTTGGTGAAAAAGAAAGATGGCAGTTGGAGGTTCTGTGTTGATTATCGGGCTCTAAATAAGTCGACCGTTCTGGATAAGTTTCCTATACCCGTGGTCGATGAATTGTTGGATGAGTTACATGGTGCAGTCGTGTTTAGCAAGCTCGATCTCAAATCGGGATACCATCAGATCCGAATGAAGGAAGAGGATATACCAAAAACGGCATTTAGGACACACGAGGGCCATTATGAATTTCTCGTTATGCCCTTTGGGTTGACTAATGCACCCTCCACTTTCCAGTCTCTAATGAACCGAATTTTTCGACCATATCTACGTCGATTCGTGTTGGTTTTCTTTGACGACATCTTGGTCTATAGTAAAAGCGTGACCGAGCATTGTGAACACTTAAGAACGGTTTTTAATTGTTTGAAGAATGAAAAGCTTTTCTGTAACCTGAAAAAGTGTGTATTCGGGCAGTCCCAGGTGGATTATCTAGGTCATATCGTGACCCGCGACGGGGTAATGGCGGATCCGTCTAAGATCTCGGCCATGACAGAGTGGCCACTTCCGAAAAATATAAGGGAGCTTCGGGGTTTTCTAGGGCTAACTGGGTATTACCGGAAATTTGTGCAGGGTTACGGGAAAATCGCTCGGGCTTTAACGGACTTACTCAAGAAAGATAATTTCCGTTGGACAGACCAGGCAACTCAAGCTTTCCGAAAATTGCAAGAAGTGATGACCAAGGTACCAGTTCTAGCTTTGCCTGATTTTTCTAAAACATTTACCATCGAGACGGACGCCTCCGGGTATGGAGTAGGGGCGGTGCTTATGCAGGAGGGTAAGCCGATTGCTTACTTTAGTCAAGTATTGGGGTCGAGGGCACAATTAAAATCAGTTTATGAAAGGGAATTAATGGCTATAGTGATGGCCATTCAAAAATGGAGGCCCTATCTGTTGGGACGAAAATTTAAAGTAATCACTGATCAAAAGAGTCTCAAATTTTTATTGGAGCAACGTGTTGTAGCCGGCGAATACCAAAGGTGGATTTCTAAGTTATCAGGCTATGAGTTCGAGATTGTGTATAGACCAGGAAGCGAGAATGGGGCTGCTGATGCTTTATCACGCCGTGGGGGTGCTTCTGAATTTTCTGAGTTGACAGTGGCGCGCAACAGCAGTGATACAAGCCTGTTACAGGCGGTTCGAGATGATTCTGAGATCATGGAGCTTCGTACTCGGCTGTTGAATGGGGGAGACGGACTCGAGGGGTATGAGATTGTAGACGGGGACGTGCGATACAAGGGACGGTTGGTACTTCCTCGAACCTCGTCTTTGATTCCCCAAATCTTTCGTGAAATGCATGGTGGTGCAGCAGGGGGGCACGAAGGGATTCAAAAAACATATCAGAGGATGTCTCTTGAATTTTATTGGGTGGGAATGCGAAGGGATGTGATTAAATTGGTTTCTGAATGTAGCACGTGTCAACGAAATAAGTATTCCAACTTGGCACCGGCGGGTTTACTTCAACCATTGAACTTGCCGGGGCAGATCTGGGAGGAATTGTCTATGGATTTTATTGATGGGTTGCCTAAGTCCGAGGGATACAGCGTTATCATGGTGGTGGTCGATAGGCTTAGTAAGTCAGCTCATTTCATTCCCCTAAAACATCCATATACGGCGGCATCGGTAGCGGTCGCGTTTATCCGGGGTATTGTGCGCTTGCATGGGATTCCCAAGGCCATTGTATCGGACCGGGATCGTGTGTTTATTAGTCATTTTTGGACAGAGCTATTTAAGTATCAGGGTACCCAATTGAAGCGAAGTACGGCTTATCACCCGCAGACAGACGGGCAAACTGAAGTGGTGAACCGCAGCTTGGAGACTTACTTGCGGTGTTTCTCGTCCTCTAAACCGAAGCAGTGGGTTAAATGGTTACCGTGGGCTGAATATTGGTATAATACTTCGTTTCATTCTTCCATTGGGATGACACCTTTCAAGGTGTTGTACGGGCGTGATCCTCCAACGATAATGGGTTATGATAAGGGCGCTGCGGCTACCTTTGAAGTGGACCGGTATTTGTTGGAACGAGATGAGGTGTTAGATGAGTTAAAGATACAGTTACGCCGGGCGCAACAGTTGATGAAGGGTCAAGCGGATGGAAAAAGACGCGATGTTCAGTTTCAAGTAGGGGATCTTGTTTATCTGAAGTTACGGCCTTATCGACAGGTCACTATGGCACGCAGGTTGTGCTTAAAATTAGCCCCGCGGTTTTATGGGCCTTTCAAGATAGTGGAGAGGGTGGGCGCTGTGGCTTATCGTTTACAGTTACCACCGACGGCTGCCATACATCCGGTGTTTCATGTTTCGCAGCTCAAGGCCGTAATTGGGGATCATGCAGCTGAACCGGAATTGCCTGTGGGGTTAATTGAAGACATGGCTGTTGTTTGTAAACCGGTTGAGGTGATTGGGTCTCGTGAGGGCTTAGAGGGTTTGGAAGTTCTTGTGATGTGGGAAGGTTTACCGCGTGATGAAGCTACCTGGGAGCGCGCGGATCTGTTGAGCAAGCAATTTCCTGCATTTCACCTTGAGGACAAGGTGAATTTCCAGGGGGGGAGTAATGATACGAACCGAGAACGATTCAGAAAAGTGTATCGACGCAACAAAGAACGCAACAAAGAAGCGACGTAGATATTCGAGGGGGCTGGATGTCATTTAATTATTCTTAGTGTCTAATTATGTTTTATTTATTGTTCTGTGGGTTTAGGATCGGCCTTATATAAGGTACCGATTTCTATTAGGGTTAGGTATTGATAAGATTATTGTTTTACTGTTCTTGTACGGGAGGTTACCGGGTCTCAAACTCCGGCTTTTCTAATAAAATCCAGCACTACCCCTTCGATTCCAATTTGATTCGTATCATATGCTTAATCAAGCACTGGACCCAAATACACTAACCAACATGAGTAAGGAGTAAAGAGGCAGATTTTTATCCAAATTTTACTTATGAAGCAGACATATGATGGTCCTTTGACTTTATCTGTCTCGAAACTTTGAATGGGTTAGAAAGTAACTTCAAGTGGAAATGTTATCCGTCAAAAAAGGGCAAAAATGTAAATATTTAGCGAGTGAACCACACACACAATGCAACAGAAGGCTGGCTGTAGTTGCCTTGTTGAGATGACCATATCATAGCCTTCCTTTTTCTTGTTCTTGATATATAAGTATTATATGTAATATGTAAGTATATTATTATATAAGTATATTATTTTCTCAGTATCGGATTCAAAATGTAAAGCACAAAAGTTTCATGTTTTTGGGTGACAGCCTGTCTTTGTCAGACTTTATTTACAAATGGAAGCAGTTTCTCTCGGTACCATTTCGTGTATATATTTGCATATTTAGAACATGATGTTCAATTATGTGATTATTAATGAGCGGCCATTTTACGTTTATTAGGTACAACAACTGAAGCAGAACCTTCTCAGCTTGGATAAGAACTATGCTGCTCAAAATCAGAAAGGCACCTGTATGGTTTGTTGAATAAACTAACTTATCTTGCTTTTCCAGAATCAGTTAGTTAGTTTGGTTGTTACTTGTTACTGTAATGCTGTTTTCTGGTTAGGTTCTGTGGAATTATTAGCATCATAACAATGATTGAAATACCTTAGACAGAGAGTGGTATACAAGCCCATCACTAAAAATTAACACTATCATTTCTATATACTACAGTATATTTTTTAGGCAGTTAAATTTTAGATCCCGCCTAATGTCTAAGATAAGCATAACCAGTCACAGGCCTTCATTTCGGAAATTTCTCCTTGTCAAAACATTCAAACTTGGATCACACACTTCCTGTTGATGGAAAATCACCGTATATCATATGTCAGACTTTATTTACAGCCATCTTTAGCAGACCAGAATGATGGACAATTTTATGTTTTAGTTGACAAGATGTCTTTAGCAGACTTCATTTACAAGAAGAAAACAATTTTTCTTGGTATCATTTAGTGCATATATTTGATGCTAATTGTGGTAGTTTAATGGCTTTGTGCTGATTGATTCATATGCCAGACCTAGTCCGAACATTATGTCGGTTAGGCTGCCATCCAGTGCTTTCCTTCAGCTGTTATGACCTGCTGACACCCCGCATACTTATTTCATTCAAGAACGTAATACATACCCCTGTTTATCTCTATCTCTTTGTTTTATATGGCTATTTGTGTTCCTAGAAAGTACAAGAGCTTCTCCGGGTCTTTTGATCTCAAATTTGCAAAAACATACTATAACAATTTGGAATTCCTGTTAGTGATCAAGTTCTAAGATCATGCAGTCTACATATGTATTTATAGTGGGTGGATTTTCATGCATATATACTAATATACACTCTACAAGATAGAATTTCATTCTACGATACAAAGGATAAACAAAAAACATCCCTATATGAGTGACACATTATACACATAACATTCTTGTCAGTGTGATACCAAATGTGTATATATATCTGGACTGTTTTCGCCAACACAAAGCACTTAATTTGGTTCTTTTCATCCTTATCAGTAATGTAATACTTTTGTAGTGAGTTCATTGTTCTAATTGTATACTTATCTACTTTGTATATCCCATTAAAATTATGGTATAGGCCTAATAAAAACAATTGAATAAATCCATAGCCATCAAAAGTTACCACCAGACTCGTCATGTCATCTTTTTAAAGAACAAATGTGTGCATTGAAGACATTCTCTTTTTTTAGTAAATTAGAATCCCGATGTTATAAAACATGATGGCTCTTTTTTACGTTTGCCTTTTATTGACCACTTCCACTACATTTCAACAGGGCTTATATTTACTTCTACTTTTTTCCTGCTGCAGTGGCTGATGCAGTCATGATTTTGGGTGAATATTTGGCGGATGATGAACCATGGTTGAAGCTTCTATGTAACAATCTTAGGTACCATCTTAAAATATTGTTTTTAGCTATATGATTAAAGCAGAAATATTGAGTTTTGGGTTTTGTTTATGGAAACCAATGCAAAATTCAAATAAAATTTCAGGTTATCTATGGATGAGGCAGTTCAGGCACCAGATACGGACATCCAAGTGTCTGCCGCTCCAAGTATTCATTCGTCATTTAATCCCGTACAGGTATTTATTTACAATGCTGACTGATCATTACTATACAATCCTGTAAACCTCGTTGACAAGTTCATGATTTATTATCATTCAACTAATTCCTAGCTCGAGTAAAACAAATGTTTATTGATTACATAAAAAACTCTGAATTTGACTGGATTGCACAAAAAAAAATGTGGACTAACCACCTAAGCGCAAGGTGGACGCTTCCCGAACCCAAAGTTCATAAAACCCTTTGTGACGGGGTGATTGGCCAAATTTACGTCATACTATTTAAACTGTGTCAAATAAACACTACTGGTACGATGCAAGGATCCATTATTGAACTTATACAAGGGTTTTTTCTATTTTACACAAGTTGGCAAGTGTTGACACATTGTGTGGCATGTACGTGTGATGGTTTAGTTAAACATGTTCTGTTTAGTTATGCTTATTTCACATTTTATATAAAACCAGGAACAAACAACGAGTGACAAGAGAGTTACCCGGAATGGGAAGCGAAATAAGAAGGCAAAAGTAGAGACGAATTCGCATAGCATTAAAGATATGTTTACGAAGGCTTCAAGGAGGGGAAGATGACCAACAGGTTAACTTGATCCAGTGAGTCTGCTAGGATTTAGATTCATACCCGCAACACTTCTGGATATAACTCAGATTGTCTGCATGTATGCCCGAGTGTTTTTTCTGTGCGTAAAAGTAGTGTAAACCACTTACATATAATTCTGTTATGAAGTACTCCTAGTTATTTTCATTGAACAGAAGTTTAATTCAACTGGGTTTAATACATCAGCCAAATCTACGGTACAAACTACAGACATGTAAATAGTCATATGGATGACCTCAAAAGGATAATCTGTCTTGCCGCTGAACTTCTAATGTTCAAACTGATGGTCATTACGAAATATATTGCAACTTGAACTCAGGTGGTGCGTGAAACGACAGAAAAGGAAAGGGGGATATTAACATTATGAAGATAAAAAGGTAGCAAAGTGAACCATTGCTCGAGGATCCATACCTTGCATATCAAAGTCTAGGTGTATGAATGTCAAAAGCGTTTCAATCTGACTTAAAACGTCTTATTGTGACACCTGAACTCGGAGGGTCTAGCAGGCCGGGGTAGTGAGTGTAGATGTGTTGTACACATGGAACCATTGCCCAATTTTTGATCTTATTTTGACGGTTATGGGCTTATATAAGTTTATCAAACGATAATAAACTTATATAAGCTCACAAGTCTCAAAATAAGCCGGAAAATTGGGGCATATGAAATATAAGCCGAAAAACACATAAGCTAATAAGCCACATATAAGCTTAAACAAACACCCTTTAAAATCACCACCAAATAAGCTTAATATTTGTGATTTTCGTATTTTGTTAAGAGTGTTAACCAAACACTTAAAAAACAGATCCTATTGACTAGATGCATTGCATCTTCTAGATACATTGTATCTATTTGGATACCCATGACCCAAAGTCCATGACCCATGACGCATGATCCATGACCCATAACCGAAATAGGGAGGAGCGTCTGGCGGATCCCCCAGTTTACACTGGACGAATCCCTCATGTAAGGGATCCGTGGGATCCAGGGAACAGTAGAGGATTTTTGCTTATAAATAGTGAGCCATTTCTTCATTTTTACTCACCCCTCTTCTTACAAACTCTCTCATATATTCTTTATATCTTCTAATCTCAGATCTCTTGATCTATCTAGTAATTATTCTTTCTTTTGTTGTGATTCTCATATAGGTCCTTCCAAAGGCGAGATAACGAGATACTACAAGTCATCCAAGCAAGAGGTCCTTGATTGATTTGTTCCTCCGCAAGATTTCTGTAGCAAGATCTTGTATTTCATATTTCACATAGTTGTTGTGTTATAGTTGTGTTGGTTTGGTCCGCCGTGTTAAGGACTCAGTATTTAGCTTTGTACCGGAAAAAGTGTAAGCGACGTTGTCAGGCTTCTCCGCCGAGTTGAAGGAGCTTGTTAACATAGTGCTTGAACTCTCGAGTAGGTGACTCGGGGAGTGGAGTAGGGCAAGGAAGGTGTCCTTGTAGCTGAACCACCATAAATCGGTTGTGTCATTACTTTCTATCCTTTACTTTACTTGCTTTCATTACTTACATTACTTATTGCTTTATACTTTCTATCAATCCATACGAATTCACATAAGATCGAATCTAAAGTTTTTGAAACTAAACTTAAAATCGGCAAAACTATTCAACCCCCCTTCTAGATTTCCAAAAAGTTAATTCAAAGTTTTATTAAGTTCAAGGACTAAAAGTAAAAATAACAAGAACGATGAGGGGCTGAAACCGTACATATCTTATAAGTTTTATACTTATAAAGGCATATGGACATGATATGAAACATGCGCTACTTCAGGGGCTAAACACGGACAAATGCATGAAAGTTTAAAAATGGGATGACATGAAAAAGTACGAGATAGAATAGTTATGGCGTAATTCAATTTTAGTTACTGCGTAACTAAGAATATAATTACGATGTAATTGTTCGAGATCCGAATTTCTTTGCGCCGTCATTGGTTACGGCGTAATTAGCCTTTGAGGTTACGCCGTAACCTTGTCGGGGCCTATAAATACAGCCCTAAATCTGCATTTTTATGTATCTCTCTTCACCCCTCTCCTAGGGGTCGACTGGGGCACCACTCCAGGGCAATTTTCAGTAGTTCCAAGCCATCTTTCAAGAAAGAATTCACTTGCAATCATCATTATTATTAGCTCTACATCAAGTAATTTGTATCAAACAATATGTTTAATTCTATTCATGTTTTATTCATCATATTTGGTATAATTTACTATATGTTTGGCTAAGCACCTTTGGTGCTAGCCTAGTTATGATTCCTTGATTGTATTGTTTATGTTTTCATTCTTTTATAATTGTTTCTAGTGTATGCATGCATAGTTCATTGGTAGTCACCCTAGCTTCGGTAGTTTTGATTTGCGGTCGTATTTACCTGCTTAGAAGAATTGACCAAAGGACCCTAGGGAAGTAGGTAGAGAGGGTTGGTAAGAATTAACCAAAGGACTATCAATCCTTCTTGTGCAAATTGACCAAAGGATCACCATTCGAAAGGATAAACTTAAGAAGTTAGGGATGTGTGTCTAAGATGCTAGCGCCCGGGCACACATTGTTTCGAATCTTGCATGTAGGGTACTTAATGACTTAGCTTAGGCTGCTTGAGACCCCCGTCTCCCCAAAGGGTAGGCCTTTGACGACGGGTAGGAACCTTTGTTGATAGGCTATGATGAATTAACCAAAGGAGTCTAGCGAATTGAACCCCCACTTGAAGCAATAGGAAGTAATTAGAAAACATAGACATAGCATGATAGGATGAATAATTAGGTTAGCACACTTTCTCCTTCTACATTCAAATCTATTTAATTTTCGCATTTCATTTCTGTTTATTAGTTTAATTTATCAATCAATCAAAAATCCCTTTAAATAGTGACATTAGACTTAAGTTAGAATCCACTCACATAGCTCTTGGGATGACCTCGGTTTTTAACGAATACTACACTACACTCAACCGGGTACACTGCCCATGAGTGCATAAGGTAGACCATAGGTAGACGAGACTATTATATATATTAAAACTTGGTCAAAAATCCTGCATTACTACCAAATGAAATCTTCATATTTGTAGACAATTACACAACTGCAAAGGCACTATGGGAAGCAGTTGAGTGTTTGATGCAGGGAACCGAAGTCGGGAAGCAAGATATTCTACCGTGGTCAAAAATCCTGCATCACTACCAAATGAAATCTTCATATTTGTAGACAATTACACAACTGCAAAGGCACTATGGGAAGCAGTTGAGCGTTTGATGCAGGGAACCGAAGTCGGGAAGCAAGATATTCTACCGTGGTCAATGACTTGAATGGAAATGGCATTATTGTACCTATACTCTGTTTAACTATCAATTCATGTTACATCTTCAACCCGAATGGAAATGCTTTATCATTCAAGTCAAGCAGAATAAAGTTCTTAAGGACATGACATTTCATCAAGTTTTTGATATCTTGAAACATAATCAAGATGAAGCAAAAGATGTCCGAGAAGAGCTTGAAAGACGTAAGATTGATCCATTGGAATTAATGACAGACTTGACATCTCACTTATCCTAGGCACAAGTTAAATTTCAAGCACCAGTGGTCATCAACAAACTGAATATTCACCACTACTAATTCATCCACCTACCAATTATCCTCAACAACCATCTGTTTTCGTAGCACAAGCTCCATCGCATAATCCACCTACTTATGTAGCACCATCAATAGCATACACATCATCAGCATATGTAGCCCATGAACCTACTCATCCTACCACAGTTTACACACCATCGGAACAAAACTTTTCACAAGTTAACTATGCATCATTACCTCCAGAGTATTCCACACAAGAGGCAACTGGAGTGTTGCCACATCACACTGCTGTATCTGATCCTATTCAAGACCTAACCATTATAATGTCATTACTTTCCTGAGCTATTACTCGAACTTACACAACCCACACCAACAAAAATCTAAGGATTTCATCCAATCTGAGAAACCCAGTCAAAAAATTCCAACCACCCATAGCTCTAGCTCCATCAAAATAATGGAATTATGCGTCTCTAGGACTGAACAACGGGTATTCAGGAAATGGTGGGTATTCCGGGAATGCTGGTTATTCAAGGAATGTTGGTTATTCAGGGAATGTTGGTACGAACGGGAACACTACAGTTGTTGGGAATTTTTTGCAGAGGAGTAATGCTGCAACAGTAAATTGTTATAACTATCGGGGTACTGGGTATTTGGCAAAGGACTATTCTGAGTATCATAAGGAAACGATGTTGTTATGCAAGAATGCTGAAACATGAGCACAAATGACCACTGAGGAAAATGATTTCATAGCTGAGAACCCTAATGATGAAAAAGAATTGACTACACACTTTCTTCATGGCTAATCTCCAGGAAGTCGCATTTGACACCGACTCTCCACCAGTCTATGACACTGAGAAGATTTTTGAGCTCTCATCTACTTCTTATAATGCATCTAATGTGTTTGCTCATGAACAAATACATCCTGCGAATAGTGAATCCATGAATGACACTTTTGGTCCTGGATGATTCATGCAACACCATAAATTGAATGAATAAAAGCTTGAGCAAATGAAAATAACTTATATTCATTATTGATAATGGTACGGTTACACGATCTTGACCATGATCAATTAACAATACCCATTTGGTCATTGCTACTGTATCAGTTTCACACTAGAGATTGAAGATGGAGGTGATAATCTTTACAAGGGATAGTTGCAGAATACTATCCCTAGAAATGACAAATGCTTCTCTTGAAGTTATGAAGAGGAAGATCCCACTTAGAAGAGGAAGTATTTTCTAGAGGTGGAATCTGTTGACTATCACTACCACTAACCTCCCTTTTATAGACAAAGGGAGATACACTATTAGTAGTTACAAGAATAGTAATAATTAAACTAGAAGCAAACTGGAAGTAGTGAACACGTGCATTTGTGTGGCTAGGGATGCATTATTGTTCTAATAGCTCTGGTACATATGAGTCGCTTTCCCTGTTCTTTATGAATCCTTATCTTACCAAGGGTTTTCTCGCATTGCCTTAACTTGAATTACTCCTGCCTAAGCGTGGCTGAATACTTCAGTTAGCTCCAAGGATACACTTTACAAGTATGTTGAAGAAATACTATGAGTGTATCTGATAGGTGCAACTAGTTCATTTTCTTGGTTTAAGATGATAAGTCCTTTTTTCAGAGACCTAAAAGGAATTTGTCAGTCATTTAGGTCTCAGGGGTTGTGTCACTTCTCTGCCGTTCGTGGTCTGACTCCGTTATCAGGTTACAAAGTTTACTATTCCTTGTCCTTGTCTTTTGCAAGGCAAGACTATAGTGCATGAGAAGACACACTCATATTAGAGGTGTTTAACCACAGATATGTGAACACTTAGAGAGTCCCTTTGAACCGCTGTTATTCCATTTAGTGGTTTTTGACTCTGACTTCTCTAAGGTCCACTTATAGGTGTTTTAGCTTATGAGTCATTTTGATAGCAGATGATGATCAACTATGCGGATTATTCAACCACGGGTAAGCTTTGCTCTTTGGTTCCTGTTGACCATGAGAGAGAGAGAGAGAGAGAGAGAGAGAGAGAGAGAGAGAGAGAGAGAGAGAGAGAGAGAGAGAGAGAGAGCGTTGGATCTCTGATCAGCTATCCTTAACTTAGGCTAATTTAAAATTTCAAATACTTGTGAGGGATACTTTAGTCAGATTTTGACTTAACAGACACATATGTGATGCACCAGGATGGTAGTAATATCATGTCCGATACACCGTATATAGATCCTAATGGACACATGCTTTTACATGATATGTCTACTTATGAACAAGATTGTGTTGTGATTCTTTCCTTAGTTGATGCTTTGAATGTTAAAATCCAAAATTGTAATACTGTCATTCAAAAACACAAAGATGAGAATGAGGTATTAACCAATGAGCTTAAGAGGTACAAAAACCAAGTCAAAAGTTTTAATTTAGACTATAAAATAAAAATGTTCTTGAAATTGATTATGCTGAGACTAATGTGAGACAAAATTGAAAAAGTAGCTTGATGATCAAAGTTTTCTGAATCATCATAATATTCAAAATCTGAGAGATGAAATTTCAAAAATCATGACTTGGATTTCAAAAACTCAACCACTATCTCTGATCTTGAAAAAGAAAAAGTAAAGTTGGCTAAAAAATACAATAGTCATGAAGAAAAAGATCTCGACAAAATTCTCGAACTGGAACAACATGTCAAATAGTTAACCACCCCAGTTTATAGAACTAAATAATAAATTCAAACAATTCATATGCTTGCACCAAAACCGAAATTGTACTATCTCGGTGAAAGCAATATTGAATTTCAAAATCCTCAGTACCTCAAGAAAACTCAGCAGGAACACCTTATTCTATATAATTATGATCTGCCATGTTCGCATGATATTCAATATGTTAAAATCTAATGATATTAAGCATTCATTCATGTATGTCTAACGAGTCATTGCAACATGAAATCATGAGTCGATCGAAGTTTAAATACGGTGATATCAGAAAAATTGATTATAAAAAGTTAAATAAACTTTATGATGATTTTGTCCTACGAAAGCAAAAATATGCTGATGAAATATTTTCCACTTATCCTTTAAGAATAGAGGCTTCTCCAACCATTAAAAACGTTGAAATTAAGTCTTGCAATTTGGAGAAGCATCTTGATAAAACTTAACCCGACACTCCTAGGGAGTAAAGGGATGAAGACTTTTAATGGATTAAAGGATATGAATGATTTTCTTCAAAAAGCGATTCACAACAAACTTACACTAAATTTACCACAATGGAACACCGAATATCATCGTAATTCCAAGAGATTTTGGATAAATAAATAAACCCAATTGTTCAAAACTTAAATGCATATATAATCCAGTTTGAAAATGATTTAACAATTGAAATGGTTGATGATTTGAAGTATGTTAATTCTATTGAAAAAGAGGTTGATGGAATTTGATTTCAAATGACAAAATCTGATAATCGACTTATCTTCGTCAGATTTCTTCATTAGGATCTCATGGTATCCTTTGTATGCGTCGAGGAAGCACTTGTACTTGAAATCAACTAAAGATTCCACATTCTAGTCGATGTGGAGGTAACAGATATTTGTCTTTTGGACATGCCTTGTTTAATCTGGTGAAATCCATGCACATGCGCCATGTGCCATTTGCTTTTTTGACCATCACTGGGTCGGGTTTGAGACCCAGGTTTGATAATTGACAGGTCGTAAGATGCCTGCCCTAGTTCAAGTGCGTGACCTGAGTATCCATTGCCTGAGAGCGCTCTAGAGAGAGATTATGTCTTTTCTGTCCGATAGGTGGTGCATATTGGTTTAGACCTAGGCTGTGCTCTACCAATTCCATGTGAATGCCCGTTATGCTTGAAGGTTTCCAGTTGAATACATCCAGGATGTTTGCTAGAATTTGTACCAACTGATTCTAAATATGAGGTTAAAGGTTGACTTCAATTGTGATTGGTTGATCTGGCTATTCTGGGTGTATGATGACCTTAATGTTTTTGGGGTTATCTCCCGGAATGGGTGTCCAAGTGATCTCCCTGATATTGCTTTCTTCTAGCGCGACAGCTAGACTTGCGTCTTTGATTGGGTAATCGGTTTTTACCGTAGCGACCCCTGCTTTTGTTGGGAACTCTACTAGAGATCTAATGGTGGAAACTCCCATGTTGAGCTTCTGAAGGGTTGTTCTTCCGAGTATAACATTGTACTTGGATGTAGATTTAATAATGTAAAATTAGAACGATATTGTTCTCAACAGTGGGTGTGTTTCTACTGTGAGTTCTAAAGTGACTACCCCTTCTTGGTATGATCTCTTTTTTGAGAAACCGATCAGTGGTGTGGTAGGGGGACCTAGGGTTTGACCTAATGTACTCTGGGAGTTTTCTGAAATAGTGTTCGTACATTATGTCCATTGAACTTCCTCCGTCCATGTATATCCTACTTACTCTATGTGAAGTTATTATTGCAGTTATAACCACTGGGTCGAAAGATAGTATGAATGTATCCCATTAGGTGTTTCTCGGTGGGGTACGTTGCCCTGTCTCCATGACCTCATTGTTTCCTTTTGTGCCTGAGTGCCATGATTGGATCATGTTGACACTCTCTACTTCTTCCCTTGGTTTTTGTTTCCCCTTGTATGTCCAGGTAGTTAGGTCTGAGTGAATCTATTGAATGTTCTAAGTGTAGGGTAGATTGTACGTTCTGTCTAGGTGTATGCTAGGAGGGACAGTTGGGCGCCTTTTTATGTGTTATATCTGGGCTATTTCTCAGGCAGTGTTTTGGTCTGACTATTGTATGTGAAGTAATACGGGAAAAGATAGGTGAGTTGATACGTGTTTACGTGAGTTTTTCATGGTAGGTGCATGTTGCATGACCTTAGTTGTATGTTTGTCGGACCCTTTTTTCGACAGCCTCCAGCATTCCTTGTTACCCCCTGAACACCGTAAGTATTTGACTATCGAGCTTGTGTGAGTGACCTGGGAGAGTGACATCTCCCGTAGAGCCATGTTGGCTTCATTGAAAGAAATGACGTGTACATGACTGTAAGGTCATTCGGCGTACGTATCTTCTTCACAGGTTTCTTCGTGTGGTTGTCAGGTGGTTGGTGAGTCTTTCGAATAGTTGTAAAATTTTCTTGTGTGAGTGAGGTTTTCCACTCGACAGTTTCGAAGTGGTTTTTGATTGTTTCCGAAGTTGTATGGTGTTGTTCACTAGCCATGTTTAACCGAGAAACCAGTGATTTTAGGGAAAAAAATCTTTAGATTTTTGAGTAAGAAAACGAATAAAAGTAGGTGAAAATTTTTGAAAAATTTGAGGCTATTTTGTATCATGTCCCCACGGATGGCGCCATGTTTACGTTTAGTATGTAAATAGGATTAGAGATGGGATGGGAATGGGTTTGTTGTTTGGTTTCTCGTGTTGATCGGTAAGGACCCGATGAGCTTGATATAGATCAAGAAGCTCGTGTAACACTTAAACATGAACCATACTGCACTGCTGTGAAGCAGTATTTGCCCAACTGTGTGAAAAGTTATGTGATAGTGTGTGTTGCTCTCCTTTTATAAAGAAGCTTTTAGGGTTTAGAGATAAACCCTTGTAGGATGATCGATGGCTGCCAGGTATCGATCATTCAAGAGCAGAAAAGGAGGAAATATGCTATTCTTCCTTTTGCTCATAGTGGTGCTTGTCATGCGTCCCCAATGTGCAATGTCTGATGGTACATCTTAACCGCTAGTGACAGTTAGGGATCAATATCTTTGTCTTTACTCAGTCAGGTCTGAGAGGTCTTTCCAGGCTCTATGTGGCATGGGATTTAAGCCGGCCTCTATCAAGTATTGATTGGGCCTTGGTAATGGGCTTGATTCGAGCATGTGATTAATGAATTTGCGCCATTGATATTGATACGCTGCCGATACTTTGCCTCCATACCTTTTTCTTATTATTATTAGTGCCATCTCCCCCTATTCTCGGAGAGAACAAATAACCATTGTTCATATCTTCGTACTTATGTGTACTATTGGCTTTTTTCTTCTTTATGCATCTTTCACCCGCTGCTATTTGCTTTATGAGTCGAATCACCTCCTTTTTGTCCTCTTAACTATAATTTTTGAGGGTTTAGCTCGTTTATATTACTCTATTTCTCTTAGTCAACACTCTCTTAGCTACCTAGCATATTTGACATCACAGTGTTGTTAACTCCTTGCTCACATTTATGTTGTTTCCTTTTAATTTTCCTTTTAATTTGTCATTGAGCTCTAGGTTTATATTTTCTTGGGCCAAGTTCTCCACCATTTTTACAAGCCCACTATTATTTTCTATACTTGGATTAAAAATTTTGTTTGGCCTATTGATACGATACATCCTACTAGGGGTGTGCATGGTTTGGGACCGAACCGAATTTTTCAAAACCGAACTGAGCCAAACTGAAAATTTGGTTTTCTGTTTACATATGATTTTGGCTATTTGAATCAAAAACCAAACCGAAAATCAAATTTGTATAAATATATATACTTTATATATATATATATTTAAATATACACAAAGACCAATCAAATTTATTCTAATATAAAAAACACCTTTTAAAGCTTGAAATAATTTTCTTTTTATTTTTTTTCCAAAAATTTATATAATATTATATTTTTTGAAAAAAAAATATAAATTGCGTAATTCGGGTTAATCGGAAAACCGAATCGAATTCAAATTTAATTTTTGGTTCGGTTCGGTTCGATTTGATTTTCGGTTTTACTAGAAAAGAATTTTAACCAAATTAACTGAACCGAATAAACCGAACAACCCGATAACCGAACTGATGAACACCGGTACATCCCACGTTCTTGTTCCTGTACCTTCTTTGATATACTACATCCATTATCACATAACTCATTTCACTTGTCCCCATTATTAATGCATGTTCCAAGAGCTAACAAGGGTTCCATATGATCGTTGGTTTATAAATTGGGGCATATAATACTCATTAGTTTTCGTATATACGGTTTTGAATAGGTTGTTGACAAATAATAAGTTGCGGTAAAGGTCATAGTGTTACCCAAACCCATTTATAAGTAGCAATATTTATTTCCATTTCGACTTTAATATCAAAGCCATAATTACATGCAAAGCAATAACTCATATTTCTTGCAGTAATAATTTCAAATGTTAAGAGATTAGTTAATTACATAGCGAAGTACAAAAAAATTGATTCTCTATTATTAAAAACCCGTATTCTTTTAACAAACATATATGAAATTTATTCCTCAATTCCCATTACGCCAAAACAAACAAAAATCATTCATTGTTAACACAAAAAAAAGAAAAAAAAGTTCGAAATAAGAAACAGGAAAAACATTATTCATAGATGCATGTGTACTGATCTATGCGCGAGTCAATGTAAGCCCGTCGAGCCTTCCGAAGTACCGAGCAAATTTTCTGACGAAGTATTAGTTTCTCTTTGTTAATGTTGAGCATTTCTTCCTCATAACCCATCCAAAGATCTTCTTGTTCCTCAAGTTCTTCAGGATCAACAAATAGGATGCTCTCTTTCAACAAATCTTTTGCATGCTCCGACATACTCGAAAACTGAGACATTCCTTTTGATAACATCATTTCTGTTCGCGGAAAATAATGCTTAAAATCTTCAAAATTCAAAACAGGAGCTGAAGGAGTAACATCATCTCCCCATATCTCCGCAAAGAGCTTGTTATACTCCGAGTCATCATGTATAATTCCTTTATTAAACTTCTCGTGCAGCCTACGTACCTTGTTTTTCACCTGCCCTAACGTCACAGATATACTTCTCTGCACAAGTTTATGCAATTCATTTGCGTCTTTTGTTATCTTTAAAGCGTTAAGGAGTGTTATCTCCTCCTCACGCTTCCAAACTTTCTTCACCACCCCAATACCATTGGCTTCCTTGTTGTTCGACGCCAGACACTCATTTCCTTTGGGCGGCAATTCAATTTGCTGTATTTCAGCTGGGTGGTTTCGTTTGTTAAGCCTTTTAGGTTGTTTTGTGGAAGTTTGGCTTTCGTTTTCATCTGCTGAAGATGATGGGACCACCATGTTCTCAAGGTTAGCATCCATGTTGTCCATCTTTTTGTCTTGCAAATGTAAAATTACACTTATTAGTACATCTATATAAGAAGTCACAACACCATGAATTCATATCTATATACTAAACATTACTCCGTATTATCTAGTGAAGCGAGATACTAGAGGCTAAAAAGTATATATAAACACACATAGATCCGATGCATTAAGACTCGACGGCTAGAAACAGCAACAAAGGTCTATTAATATTTTCTTCAACAAATCAATAACATAAGCATTCAATTCACATAAGATATAACAAAGATGAAATAACATAAAAAAAGAAAAACATATCAAAAAATAAAAGCAAGAAGAACCAAATGCAAATTCCATAAGCGAAGTCATGTGATGAATCAATAACTGACATGCTTATTGCGAAAAACATATGAAGATGTAAAAAAATAATAAAAAATAAAAAATAAAATAAATAATTGATTCAACATACTAACCAACAGCAGCAATATAATGGAGGCTTGGAGAGAATGAGAGATGGTTAGTTGCCCATAAAACTTTGACAACTTATATAGGCAAGAAATAAATAAAATTGATCATTTTAAATAGCAAGTTTTGGTGATTGGTTACTACCTTATTAACCCAAATATAAAGTAATAAATTCAATTGATTATATTATAAATTAGCTATACTAATCAACACATATCCCCGCCTAAAACGCCAATGCATCAACTACAAAAATAGTTACCTCACTATTTCTTTAATAATTAATATTTCCTTACAAATAATTTTGAATTTAAAATTAAAAAGATTGAGATCACCATTTTTTACTGCCACATATAACAATGGTTATAACATCCAAAAGATCAAGGTTACTATATCTGTACTACTTATTATAAAGCATATATGACCTTATCTCCTATTTAATATCTTACATAGTTTTAAAAGACTCGCAAAAGATCCGCAAAAGCCTTGCAAAAGTGTGAGGTTTGGTAATGCCGTCACACCCTCTTATGTTATGTTTTTAGCAGAGTTATTTTACATACCAAACTTTTCTTACATATCAAAGGGACTCATCTTCACCATCCATCTAAAAAGAAATCAATTGCTGAGATTAAAAGCATTTTATTATTTCACTTATTTTTTATAATTTAAATATCTTTTAAACCATTAATCGTTAAGCGAAAATATTTACACAGTCGCGACGAGCATTTAATTATCTTTATATAGAAGAGCACTTTGATATACTTTCGAAAAAAGAAAAAAAATCGTTTTTTTTCACGTTTTTTCGTTTTTTTACGTTACTTGAAATTTGCATGAAAAAAATCATATATGATTAAACACTAATTTGAATATCACATGTGATATTAGTGTTAAATCATATATGATATGTGATATCACATGTGATATGATATGTATATCATATGTGATATTACACTAATATCACATGTGATATGATATGTATATCATATGTGATATTACACTAATATCACATGTGATATTATATATCACATATAATATAACACTAATATCATATATGATTTTTTAATGCAAATTTCAGTAATTTAAAAAAACGAAAAAACGTAAAAAAAACGTGAAAAATACAAAAAAAAAAAAAAAAAAAAAAAAATTGTCGAAATTATATCAAAGTGCCTATCTATATAAAGATAATTAAATGTTCGTCGCAATGATATTTTTTTTTCCGCTTAACGATTAACGGTTTGAAAGTTATTAATATTTGAAAAAAAATGGATGAAAGTGGGTTTTTTAAATTGTTGAGATTAATCTCATCTATTAGATCAAATAAAAATGAATGGTTGAGATTGATCCCTTTATATGTAAATAATCTTTTGTTCTCAAATGATATTAAATCTATTTTTTTTGTAAATTCGATATATATGAAATATGATATAAATATATAAATATTTTCATATTTTGTGCCGCCTTATATCACGTCTTATAAACGCAAAAACTTCGCCTTGACCGCAAAGGCGTGAGGCTTGGTCATGCCGCCACGTCTCGCGCTATTTATAAGATTGATATTTTAAGACCACCATTAATACAATTTTAAGCACATACAACTCATCAAACATAAATTACAAGTATGTTAAGCACAAATAATTCTCATCTTAAAACACTATTTTTTACTCAATTAATACACCCCTTCACTAATAAATACAAATCACTAAACACAATGTATACACAAATGTAGGTAAAATGTACAAATCAATAAATACAAATCACGAGTCATTTAAGTTGTTTCCATTGCTTCCAATTTCACAAGCCCGTCATCCCCTCGACTGAGTATACACTCCACAAACATATTAAAATAGTACCGTAACAACTCCAACCTATCTTGATCCTCATTCACGTCACCAACAACAATAACTCCTATGCTCAAAACAAGAACATGATTCGAAAAAGAAAAGAAAGGATCTCAGTTTTTGTTCAACTCGTGTATAATCTTTAGAGATTTTAAGTTTGAACATACAACCATCATAGATCTATAACAAGCTTCATATCCGAATGTATTTGAGAAAGATCTATAACAAGAATATTATAATCCATCTTGTGTATTCGTTTAACAAAACACAAAAACAACATAGAACACCTACTCGAGACCTTGTTACACAAGATCTTGAAGCCATGGTCTTTGTGTTCTTCAAACAGCAAGAGAAAATGGAACAATGAAACAAAGGAGGATTGTTGGCATCTTGAGAATAATTAGGGTATTGAAATGAGAAATCTTAGAGCATTGGGTGTCTTAACACAAATTAAACTTTCACTCAGTGCCACGTCAGCGTCACATCAACTTTAACATTTTCATCTTTAACAAAAAAAAACACCCCTTACCATAACTCAACCTTAACTCAACATTTTGAGCCCCACTTTTATCATAACTCAACTAAAAAAACTTGAGTTAAACTCTAACACACCACACAGTATGTGAGTTAAACCTTAACTCACAAAAAAAACAACACTTTAACGCACGTTAAAGCTTTAACATGGAGGTGAAAGTTTGCTTTTAACGCAGAGACACGGTATGGTTAACTACGATTTAACTCAAAAATGTGAAAGTTTCACTCACCTCCCAAGTTAACATGCCCAATGCTCTTAGGGTGTGGTGCTCATAAATGGGATTTATTAGGGTTAAGGTTTGATAAGGGTGTATTGGACATGGGTTGTTTATACGAAAGTTTTTGGGCTGACATTATAGCAAAAGAACTTTCTTTGGGCTGCCAATGTTCATTTGTCATGTTTTTAAAGTATGACTTTTATTTTAGTTATAATACGTAAAATTATTGTTAGAAAAAACATATAAATGAAAAGTATTTGCTCATCACAAATTTTAGTCACAAGGTATTCGCAAATGCGTTGCGCGGGTACCCTGCTAGGAACCACGAAGACGAGCAGCCAAAAATGTTTTTTTTTTTTTTTTTAAGTTTTGAGGTATTTTTTTTTTTTTTTAATAGACGTATGTATGTTAATCAAGTTCCGAAGCTTTTTTTAATACATATAGATCTGTAGTTTTATTTGTAGATCTTAGTTTTATAATAATTTTGGTATTTTTTTATAGCCGCTTATTGCCTTCGCCACAAAACTTAGTCATAGGATACCTCACCGCAACATTGCGCGGGTACCCTGCAATCATAACGTATAGTAGTGTTACCATAAATATTTTGATTATTTCATTCATGATTTTCCATTGCAATTACATTTAAAAGATTGTCTAACAAATGCTTTCAAGACATGAGTGATTATGCATTATTTCATACCGAAGTTTCTTTTCAAACTAAAAATGAATTAACAATTTATTAAACTTATATATTACTTTAATTAATGAGTGAGTATGCATTATTTCATACCGAAGTTTCTTTTCAAACTAAAAATGAACTAAACAATTTATTAAACTTATATATTACTTTAATTAATTGAAAATTTTAATTTGATAAGCATAAAGTTTTCTTATTTAATAATTTAAATGAATACTTTGATGAGCAGAGGATAATAGAGGTTGGGAGGGGTAGTGAACCCCCCCTAAAATTCTCACAAGAATTTTTAGTAAAACTATGCAATTTTTTAACATATTTGGGTTACAGTCCTTTTACAATGTTATAAAAAAGGAAAAAGTCTATAAGTTGTCAAAGTTACTCTTCACATTTATTTAACAAATCATTATGTGGATACAGTTTTGTAATGTTTTTGTGGATCTAGCATTGCTGAAAAAAATGATAAAAAAAAAATTAAAAAAAAAAAAAAAAAAAAAAAACCCTCATTCATATTATTTTGAAGGTCTTTTTCTGTGTTTTCTAGAAAGTATTCAATGTTGTTATATTATTCTATTGTTTATTTTAATGTTTGACCTTGTCTGTTACTTGTTATATGATTTTTGTCTTATTTAAAGTTGAATGAACCATATAAGGGATGAGATCCTCTCAAGTTACTTGACTCAAGTTGGGGCAATATTAGCCATTGGATTTGATCCAATGATTCAAATCAAAAGAACTTCTTTTGATTTGAGCCATTAGATCAAATCCAATGGCTCATAATGCCCCAACTTGACTCAAGTTGTACTTACAACTTGAGAGGATCCTTATCCACCATATAATGGTACCACTTAAGTAGCAGTAAGTCATTTTCTTTTAATTAAATTATATAAAAACAAAATTTTATGCTAGAGAGGTGAGATCCCTTGCAAAAGGGAAAAAAATAAAAAGTCTAGAAAACCAATAAGGTAATGCCATGCATATTTGACCCTTTTTTTTAATTTCACCCTAAATTTCAAACGCACATATTTTTCAAACGACAAACTTTTACAAAAAACCAGTTTCACCATAACTTTTAAAATTTAAACCTCTTTAATTTGGTATAAATATTGTTAAATATTTCAAACTATTTTTTACATATCAAATAGTTCTTGATTTTTTTGCCATTTTTCGCACTATTTTTTACCCTCATAAATGTCGAATCATGATAAACTTAAAACACGAAAGTTGTATATTTTGGTTTACTCTTTCTCCAGAAATTTGAATCACTCAAATTCGATATGATATGAGTGAGATATCGCATGTTAAAGATGACGTTTTAGTCATATTTGTTGCTCACAATGTGTTTGATGAAATGTCTAGCTTAGATTTTTTGTCTTAAAATGATCTAAATGCACTAAATTTTGTCCCACAACGCATCATTAATCATTTTATTAATGTAAGACTCAAAAAGTGATGTTTTTTAATAGTTAATGTTTCTAAAAAAATATACGTATTATGTTTTATTGCGTTTTTGACCATAAATTTGACCAATATTAATTTCGAATTAGAAAAATTGTAAAACATAAAAATTATAGATTTTAGGTAAATCTTTACTCATGTTTTTTATTCACTCAAATCCGATGTCATATGAGTGAGATATATCATGTTAAAGATGACATTTCGTTCATCACTTACTCTGTTGATCAATTTTTATTCATGAACATTAGTTCATCAGTTTAGGATTTAGGGTTTTGGGTGTTGGGTTTAAGGTTTAGTTCATCTGTTTTTGTTTATCAGTTAAGAAATTGAGGGGATCAGTAACACTTGTAAAAAGAAAAATTGATGAACAATTTTTTTTTTATGAACATTTATTAAATGAAATTATAAAGTCGACATCATATAGTAACATCTAACTCAAATTTCATTTGATCAATGCAAAAGATATAACAAATAAAGCATTAATTGATGAACATCTGAAAAAAAATTGTACTAACCTATTTCGAAACATTTACCTATGATGAACCTATAACCTATAACACAAGTAAACAAAAAAAGCATAAACTAACTGATGAACCTATAACCTATGATAACACAAATAAACTAATTGATGAACCTATAATAACATAATAGCTAAATAAACAAACTAATGAACTTATGATAACATAGTAGCTAAAAGTCAATAACTGATGAACCAAAAAAAGTCACTAACTGATGAACCTATGATAACATAATAGTTAAAATAAACAAACTGATGAACTTATAACCTATGGTAACACAAATAAACTAACTGATGAACCTATGGTAACATAATAGTTAAAATAAACAAACTGACGGACCTATGATAATATAACAGCTAAAAGTCAATAACTGATGAACCAAAAAAGCATAACCTAACTAATGAACTAAGGGTTATTGTACAAAAAAGTCACTAAAGTTTGCGATAAATTTGTCCTAAGTCACTATAGTTTAAAAGTTGTCATTCAGGTTACTCAACTTATTGTGACCGGTTATATTTGTTACTCTTGTTTTGGTAACCTAGAATTACCGGTAATAATACTACGTGGCAAATATTTTAGATTTCATTTATATTAAAAAAAAATGAGTTAATATACAAATAAGTTACTAAAGTTTGTCAAAATGTTCATTTAAGTTAATATATGTTTACATTCTTTTACATTTAAGTTAATATACAAATAAGTTGCTAAAATTGTGTATATTTTTATACGCTTTTTTACAACAACTTTTTAGACGTTATTATACGTTTACATTCTTTTACATTTTTGTCTGTTTTTGCACGTTTTTTTACAATTTTGCACACATTTGTATTTTTTATTTTTATTTATTTTTTATTTTTTTTACATAATTGGACGTTATTAGACTTTTTTGGAAGTAATTTTTTGTTTTGATATGTTTTCATACGTTATTATACATTTTTGGATGTTATTATACGTTTTTGGATGTTATACGTTTTCTTACATTTTATACGTAAAAACGTATAAAACATACAAACGTTTTAAAGAAGATAAAACGTATAGAACATAAAACCATATAAAACATACAAATGTATGAAAATGAACAAAAATGAACAAAACCATACAGTAATGTATGAAAACGTAAAAAGGTATAGAGAAAAACGTACACACACATATATAAAAACGGATAAATACATACAAAAACGTACGAAAATGGACAAACATATATACAAAAATGTACGAAAACGTAAAAAAAGGTACGACAAGAGAAATGCATACACAAACGTATAAAAACGGATAGAAACGTAAAAAAACATACGGAAATATACAAAAACGTACGAAAATGGAAAAAAACTTAAAAAAAGAACGACAACAAATAAAACGTACACAACGTATAAATACGTATAAAAACGTACGAAAATGGAGAAAAACGTAAAAAATACGAAAATGGATAAAACATACATAAATGTATAAAAACGGATAGTAACTTTTTTTAAAAGTTCAGTAACCTATTTAATAAACCCCGTGAACTATAGTAACTTGCTTGTAACATCTCAAACTATAGTGATGACGTGGACAAGAGAACCGGTAAATCATCCGGTTGCCCACCCTCGTAGTAACAAGAATGTCACTTTTTTAAACGTTGAGTAACCCATATAATAAACCCGTTAACTTAAGTAGCCTGAATGACAACTTTTAAACTATAGTGACTTAGGACAAATTTCCCGCAAACTTTAGTGACTTTTTTGTATAATAACCCATGAACTAATGATAACATAATAGCTAAAAGTCAATAACTGATGAACTAAACAAAATTGTTTCATCAACTGATGAACTGATAAACCCTAAACCTAAAAACAGATGAACTAAACCTTAAACCCAACACCCAAAACCCTAAATCCTAAACTGATGAACTAATGTTCATGAATTAAAATTGATGAATAGAGTAACTGATGAACGAAACGTCATCTTTAACATGCTATATCTCACTCATATCACGTTGGATTTGAGTGAATAAAAAACATGAGTAAAGATTGACCTAAAATCTATAATTTTTATGCTTTACAAATTTTCTAATTCCAATTTAATATTGGTCAAATTGATGGTCAAAAAAGCAATAAAACACAATACGTACATTTTTTAGAAACATTAACAATTAAAAAACATCACTTTTTGAATCTTACATTAATAATATAATTAGTGATGCGTTGTGGTACAAAAACTAATGCATTTAACGCAATTTTACCACTACAAATCTAAGGTAGACATTTCATCAAACAACTTGTGTGTGATAAATATGACTAAAACGTCATCTTTAACATGCGATATCTCACTCATATCATATCGAATTTGAGTGATTCAAATTTTTGTGTAAAAAGTGAACCAAAATCTACAACTTTCGTGTTTTAAGTTTATCATGATTCGACATTTATGAGGGTAAAAAATAGGGTAAAAATGCTAAAAACATCAAAGAAATCAAGAACCATTTGATATGTAAAAAAAGAGTTCGAAATATTTAACAAGATTTATACCAAATTGTTAAGATTCAGAAAATCCATAGTGAAGTGTCGGTCATCCCAACTATAGTCTAGCACAAGTTAGCTCGTAGACATATCGTTATTTACCAGTTTATTAGTTAGTTATTAGCTTAGTGCAACACCGTGGAGGAAGGATGGGTCTTTACCCACTGTATGCCTGATCCACAGTCCGACAGGAGGACGTAGTCTTTGTAAGTATAAATACCCCTTCCATCCTTGGAAGGGGTGGTGCTTCATTTTAATCTAACATGTCTTTTGTTTATCTCTCTAGAATCACCCTCTCATCTCTTTCTCTCTCTAAAACCATGGCATACTTGATTCATCACCATCCAAGGCCACCCGAATCTTCAAACACAATATATGAATGATCCTACAAATGGTACTAGAGCCAAGGTTTTTGTGTTTTGATGATTTGTTGTGGTTTTGTATCTTGTTCTAAACTGTTTTTGCACCTTTTTTAATGGTCGGAAAATTATTTTCCGTTTAGTATTTTTGGTAAACAGTTTTTTTTAACAAGTTTTGTATCCTTTTTTTTGGTCAAAAGTCACATGTCTATTCTGGTTAATATCTGTTTTGAGTCATTTTTATGTCCAAACAGTCTCTTTTATGATTTTTGTTACCAATATCCGTGTAACTCTTGTGGTCAAATATTGGTCAAACTGGCAATCTATGAATATTCATATGCTGTTTCTGGGTTTCCATGAAGATGGCCGGAAAAAGTGGTCGGAAAAGTACGCCGGAAAATGGTCAAATGGTCAAAACTCTATTGTTACGCATAAGGACTCATCTACAGAGATATTTACGCATAACTGTGAAGTTATGCGTAAGAACAGTTACGCGTATGTTTTTACGCATAAGCCTAGGCTTACACATAAGAATGGGTTACGCATAAACTAGACCAGGTCTACGCATAAGCCTAATTTCTACGCATAAGACATCTATGTTTACACATAAGAAATGATGTTTACGCGTAAGAAGACATACGCGTAAGATCAAAACAGTTTTACGCATAAGGTTTTGAAAAGTTACGAGTAAGAAAGTTTTTTTTAAGCGCAAGAACAGAAAATGGACCTTATGCGTAGACTGAGATAAGACCACGACCACAAACAATACCAAATACCAAAAGACTCTCGACTACAATTTCAATATTCCATCATCAGTCCTTTGCACAACATGACACTAATCTGTAAATCTAACAGCTCCAAACCACATACGACCCATAACTAATCCTAGGCCTAGACTCAACCCATGACCCTCTCACCCTTTCCTCAACTCTCAAACAATCATGACTCAAAAAGAAAAATAAAAAGTAAATCTCAGATTCAGATTCAATATGACCCATAACTAATCTTTTCAAAGATTGTTTCATTTGAACCTTGTCCTCATAGATCATTTTCGAAGTCATGCTCCAATTAATATTCGATTAACAAAGAAAGTATATAACAAGTATGTTATATCTTGTCTTTGTTTCGTTCATGAATTAAAAAGGAAAAAGAAATCGAAAAATAAAACATCAAATCAAACCTACCCGAGACCCCCTTTAAGGATCTTGCAGCCGTTATCAATTAAAAGAAGAAAAAAAGGAAGAGGGTTTTGATGTTTGGTTTTGGAGATAATATGAGATGAGAAGATGAGGGAGGCGGACATATCTGATCTTGTGGTTTTAGGGTTAGCAAAATGTGTTGGTCTACTATTAGTGGGTATTTATACCCTAATGTTTAGGGTTTGAGCTATTAAATAAATAACTAGACGAGTACCCGTGCCTAGCGGCATCGGTTTCTAGCGGCAGACAATTAACGATATGCGATATTGTGGTAAATGTTTCATATAACGTTCAAAATAGAACGTGAAAAGATCTCGATGAGACCCGATTCACCAGTTTGTATCGGTTTTAACGTGTCTTCTCTGGTTCGTTTTCGGATGGCTTTAATTGGTTAGCCGAATACTGGGGGCGACACCGGTTCCCGTTGAACACGTTGGTCCGGTTCGGTCCGGTTTTTAAAACTATATTTAATTAACTTGTTAGCTTGTATGAAATTTTGTGTGTTTTATTAATTTGTATAATTTGTATAATAACATGTACTTTTTATTTTAAGGTGTTTTAAAAATATTATTAATTAGTGTGTTTAATTATTTTATATTTTGGATTATGTTGTAGCTTCTTTAAATTGTACGTTATGAAAATTTTATTGTACTTTTTAGTAAGGGGTGTTTTAATTGGTGTTTTTCTATTATATGTAGTGTCGATAGATTATGACAACGCAAGTAAAGTTGACCGTGACACAATTCGAGTAGATAAACACCCAAATTCAAACAATAAACTATTTTCTTCATTAGTTTAAATGAAAACGTGTCTTCTTTCAACGAACATAAGGGAATCTTTGGCGAAAAATCGTTTTTTAGAAGTGGCAATTTGAGACTTATTAATTAAACATAAGTGTAGTCGGATAAATATATAGTAAGAGATGGGTCTAGTTCGATGACATTAGTTTGAAAACCTTGTGCATATTACTCTTGGAAAATGCATTTGCATCCATTAAAATGTTAAAAATCAAGAGAAATGCATATTAATCGTGTATGGCTGCATGTACCAACAAAATGTACCAGTTATATGATTCGATATATCTTTTGTTATATTTTTGACGCTTTGAGAGTTTTAAATCGGAGTAATATTTATGTGTTTTATACTTTAATATTTTTAAATTAACTTATAATCAAATTTTAAAGACTTTACATTTCATGAAATTTCAAAATCTGATTACTTTAAACAAATTCTTGAACGTCGAATAAATTCAGTTACAGTTTGACTTCGAAATTCAATTTTCTTTTAATTATTAAAAGTTTTAAAAATTTTGAAATTTCAAAGTTTGTTCAAAAACTTCAAAAGTTCTGCCAACTGAAAAACATTCAAAATTCTAAAATCTCAGAAAATTTCAAATTTTCAAAAACATTACTGTATTACTTACGAATTTTCAAAATTCTAAGTTGGTAGTAAATTTGAAAAGATTCTTACAAGTCTCGAGAAATTGACTTTTCTAGATAAAAAAGTTCCCATAGTTTTTGGTAAGACTTTTGTCAGAAATTGTGTACTCTATTGCTAGGTGTTATTTCCCATAAAAGCAGAGGATAAGCTTTGTACTAAAACCTGGTTAAAAAGTTTAGTAAAACAATGAAGATGGTATTGTCTTGTAATTTTCACTTGAAACTTTATGTTTGTCATATAAAATACCTCATCCAACGTTAGCTCCACAAGCACCGATTAAAGTGCAAAATCAAAAAGAAATAAAGAAAAGAAAAAGAAGAAAAAAATATTCAAACACATATGGGTTCAAATACAAAATATTTCCCATCTATTACTCAAACCCAATGACCATCACTACCGGCTATTGGAGTAATATTTAATTAACACTTTGATGTCTTAAAAAAATTATTGAACTATAGCTAGAAATATTTGTAAATCAAAAGATCTACAACCAAAAAAAAAAGACAACGAAACGATAAAGAAATAAATTGCCTCAAAATATTTCATTGCCTAAATAATTTACCACAATCAACCAATAATTCTCATCTCCCATATAAACCAGAACAAACAAAGCAGATCCATTTAAATGTTAGCCAAGAACACCTGAAAGCAAAGATGCCAGATCTTGTTTAATTTGAAGCACATAAAACCAAAACCAAAACCACCAGACTAAATTATAGAATAAACTTTACAACAAATACTAACAACTTAATAACAAAATTTATATAACAAATTTTACAACTAACATCAGTGGCAGCAGCAAGGTTTCCGTCGGGGCAAAGGCGGCGGCCACAACTTTTCCGGCAAGTGGCGGCTATTAAAAAATGCAAAAATAATTTTAAATCTCAAATCTAGAAATAAAAACTACTGGTATAAATCTCCCTTCAAGGCATGCTGAATAGTAATTGATCTATTAAAAAAACTTAAAACATACCTCAAACTTAAAAACCTCTTTTGGTAAGTGTTGCTTCCCACCGGCGGTAGAACTGGTTCCAGCGCGAGACGATTTTTTCGGCGAGGTTAGGCGGTAACCGAGGCAGCTATACCAAAAAAAAAGTACCAAAAATATTACGATTCATAGATCTTTATAAAAAAAAAACAATAGATCCACAAATAAAATTTATAAATCTAAAAAAATATCTTGAAAACCTAAAAGAAATACCTCAAAACATTAAAAAACCTCTTGGTGGTCGTGGGTTGTACTTGGTGGTGAGGTCCGTTAGTATTTCTGTGGTGCATTCGGTGAAGGGATTCAGTCGTTCGGATTTCAGGGGTGGTGAATGAGGAGTGAGTGTTTTGTTTTGTGAGATGTGAAAATGAGTAGCGACTGTTTTGTTCACAGGTTTTTTAGTTTGGTGAGAGAAAAAAGGTGAAATTAAATGGGATGGAAGGTGTGCGTTTGTGTATGTATTTATTTTTATGGGGGGTATATATAGTTTTGTTGGTTTGGAATGTTTTAGGTTTTGTATGTAGGTTTGGTGTGTGTAAATTTAGGATCGGATGTTGGTACGGGTGGCTGAATCTTAAATTTAGGTTCGGAGTGAGGTTCGGTTTTAGGTTGTGTTTATTGCTCCATTTAAGGGAGTATAGATAATTAGGGTATCCGGGTTTATTTCTTTGAGTTGAATCGGGTCTAAGTACTCTTTTGGGTTAAATATCAATTGACAATGGTAAGATTGGATCCAACTAATTGAAGTTTGACTTGGACTTGATGTTGGGCTTTGAGTATTAGTTGGTGGGCTTTTGGAATTGTTCATGGTTGAGCTGACATTTTCAAACGCACAAATATCTTCAAACATTGTCATCCGAATCTTCTTTACAAAATTTTGGGATACACTTTTTGATATATTTGCTTAAGAGTGGTATTTTTGGTATGATTAAAATTTCACGAAGGATACAAAATTCACGGCTTGAGCGAAAAAGTGAAAAATGACTACGGGGTTTTTGTACGGTATTATTGACGCGAAATGCTCTCCCATATGTGGTCATTACTATTAGCCGTTGAATCAATGGAGGTTCAATTTCAGCAATTCCCATGAGATATTCAACGCCACAGAATGTTTACGATACTTCACAGTCTAAGCAAAATCTTTCAAGAATCTTCAGCGTCAGTCATGACTTTTCAAGATGTTTGCTTATGACATGAACTTCTCGTGCAGATGGTCGTACACGTTATGATGCTTCCGAAAGTTAGAAACCATCATGGGAGAGAAACGTGTACTTTGGTGTGTTACGGTCAACCTCCAGGGGGAAGTAGTATATACTACTTGACTTATTATGGTTTGTGAAGCTGTCTACATTTGGGTAAAGAATTGTTGATGATGTAGAATGAACCATTGTTTAAACCACTGCATCTTCTCCTAAAACAGATATTCACCGAAACCAAAGTTGTCATAACACTTTCAAGCTGACATTATTTACGGTTTAGTCTTGATTTTGTAAAATCCCGCGAAAGAAATTATTTCTCGGTTTAAATCATAGACTTGTAAAATCCCGTAACAATGGAAATATCCTGGTTAAAGTAATGTGCATTTCCGGATCTATCTTGCGGTTTATTCTTGGTTTTGTAAAATCATGCGAAAGAAACTATTTCTCGGTTTAAACCATAGAATTGTAAAATCCTGTAATGATGGAACCATCCTGGAGAAAGGAAAGTGTATTTCAGGATCTCATCTGATGTTGGTGCTACGGTTTCTTCTTCGAAGAAAAGATAAAAGGGTGTACTGTTAGGAATTAGAAATTCCATAAGTGAAGTGTCGGTCACCCCAAATATTATCTAGCATAATTTAGCTCGTAGACTTGTCGTTATTTACGTTACTTAGTAGTTTATTAGTTAGTTTGTAGCGTAGATTAGTTTAGTGTAACACCGTGGAGGAAGGACGGGTCTTTACCCACTATATGCCTGATCCACAGTCCGTTAGGAGGTCGTATTCATTGTAACTATAAATACCCCTTCCATCCATGGAAGGGGTGGTGCTTCTCATAATCTAACCTTCCATATTTTGTGAACCAAGTCTCTACCAAGAACACCCATCTCTTTACTTTCTCTCTCTAAATGGCTAACATGTATTTCCATCATCCAAGACCACCCGAATCATCAAACGCAATATTATTAAGATCCTAAAATTGGTATCAAAGCCATGGTTTATTGTGTTGTGTTGATTTTTTTGTGGTCTTTTGATTCTTGTCAAAACTGTTTTGTGTTTGTGTTGGTCGGATAATATTCTTTTCGTGTTTTATGGGTAAACAACTTTAATACTAGGTTTTGTGTATTCTTGTTGTGGTCAAAATGTCACTGTCCCATCAATGTTATATCTGTTTGTGTTATTTAATTTTCCAAACAGTCTTTATCTGACGTTTTGATACCATATCTGTAAAGTCAATATGAATTTGTTGGGTGTATTGGTGGTAAAACTTTGGTCAAACTGGTTAAAAGATGCAGTTTTTATGTCAGTTTTTCTGGGTTTCTTTGAATATGGTCAGAAAATGGTCGGAAAAACTCATCAGAAAAGGTTTATGTTCATCCTAGCGAGTTGTACTATATGTAGCGACTTGTGACTTTACTGGTGGCGACTTGTCTTTACAAGTCGTCTAGATTCATTGTATATGAGTAGCGAGTTGTTCTAGCGAATTGTCAACAGAAATATGAAGCGGCTTGGTGAAGGTTTGACTTTTGAGTCAAACTGTAAAAGCTAGCGACTTGTTAAGTGTAACGAGGTAGCGACTTGGCCTTATGACAACTAGCGACTTGTAATGAATCTTGGGAGATGCTGTTTTGATAGAGTTTTGTAAGGATAAATGGTAGCGACTTGGTGACAGTTTGACTTTTGAGTCAAACTGAAATGTTAGCGACTTGTAATAAGGCTTGCAACTTGTCATTAACATAGCGACTTGTCACTGAAGTAGCGACTTGACTCAATTCTAGCGACTTGTGACAGAAAGGATGATGAAGATATTGACCGTTGACCAAGACCTCAACAACAATACATAAGACACGACAACAACTTATCTATGACCACAACAAGACTCGACCACATGAGACCAATACCAAGTCAACTCTGGACTCATCAACATCAACATCTAATATAACTCGTATCAAATTACTAAAGCTAATATGATCTCAGAAGTGTTCTCTCTTGGTATTCGAAGATACATTCAAGACTTATGAAAGTCTATTAACTAGAGAAATAATCATCACAGATCCATAAGTCAAAAGAAAAAATGACTCATACTAACACAAATGATCTCAGCTCACCTCTGTTGTAAGAAACCTTGAAAGGTCAAGCAAACAAAGGCTTATACATCACTGATCCATGGATTTTCCTTTTAACGAAACACTAAAATGACTCCAACAATGTAAAATCATTTAAGATCTCAGATTCATTCACCATACTCTTTTCAAAGAAACAAGAAGACTCTAGGGCCGTTCTATACGTGAATGGGCTCATAATTGATCTATGTGTGAAGCTTGTACTTCTTTCTTAATATTCGAATCTTAAAATATTGTACAAAACCATACGGTTTCATCAAACCTTTCATTCGGTGTATTGCAAAAACGAAAATCATTACAAAAAGGGAAATAATACCTACCTTGATGTGTCCAAGATCAGAATCTACCGTGTTCATATGGTTTGATCCCATGGCCAATACGACTTCTTATGCCATCCCTGTGGCTAGGATTTAAGTGATTAGGACTTGGTATGAATTGATGAGAGGAGCGTGTATAGGGACGGATTTATTTTTGTTAAAGTGGAAGAGGCAGAGTATTTGAGCTGGAAAGAACTTTTAGGGTTTGATGGAGATATAATATGTGATGGTGGCGAGTTGTTTGTGAGATTAAAAGAGGCGGACTTATAGATATGAGAATGATTAAGGTTAAGATGTGTTTTATGTGGTGTTTTATACCCGTGGATTTAGGGTAAACACTTTTGGACCGGTCATGGGTCTTTTATGAATATTGCATCGTTGTGGACATGGGCTTTATGAGTGCCTTTTTAATTCCTTAGCTCACGGGCCGGTAACTTTGGTGTTGGACATAGGATTTGTTGTATCTTGAATGTGCATGTGTCCTTACTGGTTTGAATATGGATTTGGATGGGCCTTGACTTAAAATTGGACGTGGGCTTGATTGAAATCGTTGGAAGATTTGATGATATATACACGGTATTGGGTTGCAATTGGTCATAACCATTTATCTTTGGTATCCGAATTTCCTCAAGTTTGATGGGCTTCATGAGCATAATTGTGTGATATTGGGTGATAATGTAGATCGGGTTTTATGACTTGTTTTTTTGAATCCAATCTGTTTGAGATACGGATATGAATCGGGTCTCAAGTGATATTTTATTCATGGGTCAATTACACTTATTAGGATATTTGAGCTTCAATTTGAGATAAATAGTTAATCATATGAATCAAATATTCTTGGGCGGCGATCGGTATTCTGTTGGTGCGTTTTGATTAGGAGATTTATCTCTGAGATTTAATGATGTGGCTTGTTGTGCTATGAAGAGTGATACTTTGATATATACATTTTCACGAAAAATTGTGTCACGGCTTGAATTGTTATTGGAACTAGGTTGACTACGGGGTTGTTTAGACGATATTTCTTATTTGGATTTGAAGTGAGATTTTTCCGGGCGAGTTTACTTATTTCATCTTCTTTCTTTCTACCCTTCCGCGAAGATGACTTGTCTGGGCAATGATAGAGTGTGATAAAGACTTGGGTATTTAGTTACGGTTGTGATTCTTTCTCGCTTAACCCATAACATAACTATCACTTCGGTGCCTCACACAGTTGAGGATACGTCAAGAGGTTTTGTACATTGGGTACACCGTTTCTTCTTCACTTGGATTAGTACAAGTTTAAGTAACAATTCTAGGGAATTTTACGTCATGATCAAGTTTGGTATATTGGGTTTACTTCTCCATGTGGTCACTACATTAGCCGACAGAATACGTGAATGATGTGTTTACCAAAGTATTTATTGGATGGTTGATGATGTTGGTGAAAGAATCGTTGATGAACCACTGCATATTCCCCTAAAACAGATATTCAACGAAACCAATGCTGTCTGAACACAATATGTCATTGTTTACGGTTTTGTATTGATTTTGTAAAATCCCGCGAAAGAAACTATTTCTCGGTTTAAATCATAGACTTGTAAAATCCCGTGACAATGGAAACATCCTGGTAATATTAAAGTGCATTTCCGGATCTATCTTACGGTTTATTCTTGGTTTCGTAAAATCCCGCGAAAGAAACTATTTCTCGGTTTGAACCATAGAGTTGTAAAATCCCGTAATGATGGAACCATCCTAGAGAAAGGAAAGTGTATTTCGGGATCTTATTTGATGCTGGTGCTACGGTTTCTACTTCGAAGAAGGGATAAAAGGGTGTACTTCATGAATTGGATGTGTGTTTGGATATTCGTCATGGTAGTTTGGTTATTACATGGTTTTACGGGGTTTTGTGCTTTTAACCATGGTCGGGATGAAACCATTATCATAGTTCACATAAAACGTAAAAGGAGGCTAGATGTGAGCTTTTAACCAGAAGATGTGACAACGGGGTTAATTCACTATTATTTATTTGAGGTTGAAGTGAAATATCACGGGCGAGTGTACTTAGTATCTGAAGGTACCGGGGATGGTTGGATGAAGATTCTTCATGATCCTTGTTCGAGCTTATTATCAAAAACGAAGACATGGAAATCTAGTTATTGTTGGGTGTCTTTTACCTTTTCTTTTACCACTTGGGGGAATTGGGCTCTTACCACTACAAAATAACTATCACTTTAAGGAGTTACGTTGTAGTGCTCAGTGTCACATTCAATTGTGGATTTTCAAGAGGTAATGTACGTCTTATACTTGATGGTTGGTTGGTTGAAGCGTATAGAGTACATAGAGAGTACTTAGAGATGCTAATGGAAATCGGCACCGCTCTTTGTTACATATGTGCAAGTTTAAGTCACGAGTTCGGGGTAGTTTACTTCAGGGTCAAATTCATTATATCGGGTTTTCTCCATCAGCTGTCACTACAAAGAGCCTACTGAATGATAATGGGGTTGATTACATGTTTTGCCAAAAGAGATTGAAAAGAGAGAGATTATGACGTTTGAACACAACAGTTCAAGCCTCATTCCTCAAAGAAAAGAAAAGTGTACGTGTCAATGCGCTTTATCTTCTGAAGAAGAGAAATCTTCTCAATTATGACCATTTTCGTCAACATGCTTCATGCTTTTTCCATGTGCTTTCAATTATCAAGTGAACCGGGCTACCATTGATTGTTTTCTGATTCCACTTGCTCAACTATAATGACGATGGCAACATCATGTGCTAATTTTGCGGGGGAGAAGTGTGAATAGACTACATTTGGATGATTTCACTTAATCAATCAAGAATGGCAACTCCGTATGCAATTCTTTAGGGGGAGAAGAAGTGTGATAATTCTGCATGGTTGATTGATTTCTGAGAACAAATGGTCAAACGGCTCCAAACTCATGTAAGAACCGAGCTTCTTCTTATCGGGTCATCTTTACATGGAGTTTATTTTTAAGATCCGTTGGTTGACATCTTCACACGGGCTGATTTGATTAATGACAAAGTGCTTCCAGTTGCGGGGCTGATTTCCTTGATGAAAATCTTTCTGTTCTTGTTTGATTGGGAGGGATTTGAGTTAAGGGGATTTGCTATTTGTATGTTAACGGGAATGCATTTGGTGAGTTGAAGATGTTGACTTTCTGATCCCCAAACGGACAATCTAGAAGAAGGTCGAGTCTACAGTCTGTTCTACATTTTCTGATGCATGTTAGAAGACTAAAGACTAGTTGCATTTAACGATCTAAAGACTTCTTCTTAATTCAAGCATTCATCATAAAGATTGTCGGTTTAGGGGAGAGCACTAATCGGGGGAGAGTTAAAAGCCAAAGTTAATCCCCAATTAGACTTGCTCACATTCTACAGCAAGTTGATTCTCACAGATACATCTAAGCTAATGATGTTCTTCTCAAAAAGATTTCAAGTATTTGGGCTTAAAATATGTTGCTGATTCTGAAGTGTCAAAACCAATAAGGGAGAAGGAGACACACATCTAAACACAAAGCGAGTAAACTCGATGAACTTAATACTTCTAAGTAACTGAAGATATCCCGGGAAGACAAATGTTATTACCGCAGAGAAACTCAAGGTTTGACTCATGGTGAGTAAACTTGATGAGCTTAATACTTCTAAGTGATTGAAGATATCCTGGGAAAACAAATATCATGACCGCAGAAAAAATCAAGGTTCTACTCATCAAGGCTTTTAGTGTTATTATTCCAACGACGTGGGGGAAGTGATGTAAAAGAAAGTTTCTGAAGATAAAAAGAGGTACACAAGTGTGTGATGATTTCGATGTTATCGCAATCATCAGGGGAGAGAGAATTGTGTACATTGGGGGCGTTCAGCTGTTTCACTTGAGTGCTTAATCAGTGATTCAGAGATATAATCACTTATTCCGGAGATTGACATCCGCAGAGATAATCAGTGATTCGGCCTGCTTCTTCAATATTATCGGTTATTCTCTCTTTGGGCATTCGGGTACTTCGGGTTCTTGAGCTTCATACACTTTCTTCAGGGGGAGAGAAAAGTATACATCGGGGTTATTCTTTGGCTATTGGACTTAATCTGCTACTTCGATGGTATAAGTTTCTTTGTCTTCGGGTATGTGTATTCGGGTTCGTAAGCTCTAGTCTAAGAAACTGACTGCATCAATTCAACTACTCGGGGGAAGTGGTCTCTTGACACCTTTTGGAATGGATTGCGTCAGACTTCAGTGGTAATGAAATATGAGAAGAAATTTAAAGAGTAGGATGATACGTTGCTGTTCTTGTTGATGATATAACCCCGAACGAAGAATCTCGATTTTCATTCTTAAAAGGAGCAGCGGGATTTATGATAATGGTGTGCTTCTCTGTGCACCTAGCTAAGGCAAGCTTGAAATAGAGCTTCGAATCTGCTCATCACATGGATTTTCGGTTTGGGGGGAAGCTGCCAAAGTGTCTCTTTCTCAAAGGCTCATGTTCTATCTTCTATTCTGGAGCCTCGGAAGCTTTGGTGGTGAATGTTTAAGAGATGATGACTTCTATCTTCTACAACGGGGCTGCTCGATATCCTTATCTCGGTACTCGTGTCATCATCTTCTTTAACTATATCATCTACTCTATCCTTGTACATATCTATCAAAAACCAAATACAAAAATATAAAACCAACAAAAGAAAATAGAAAAATAAAAAACCTTCAAAAATCCATAAATGTAGGACCTTAAATCTATCAACCTTATCACAAACCCACTTAATGAACACAAGTATCACCATGTGAAACCACACTACGCGTAGAACACGTTAAACACAAACACAAACGTTATGCTTAAAAAGATTAAGAAGAAAGGAAAGATGGTGACTTGATATAAGATATGTTATGCGTATGTATGTGTAGAGAGATGAAAACAAGAGATGTTATATTGCTCCAAAGAAAACACACACACACACACACTTTCAAGCACACCCCTCAAATGACCATTTGAGGGGTATTTATAGTTGGAATACATGATGCCCTAAAAGGCTTTCTATTGGGCTTTCGTGGGCTTGGACATGGGTTGGATTGGATATAAGGCAAGCTTAACTAAACTAATACCCATTTAGCTTAGTCCAATCCACGAGCCCGTTGACTATTCTAGCACGATATCTAACACACGTTACAAAGTTCCTAAACGTGAATGACCATCACTTCTAATAAAACTATTAAGGCTAACAATCTCCCCCTAAGGGGTGGTCATTCAAAAGATGCTCCACTTGATTTGGTCTTTACTTTTCTTGAGCTTGAACTTTGTGCGTAGATATAGAATAGTCTTGATTCTTTGTTCCTTCATGCTTTGTGATCATATAATGTGGTTGTCTTCCATTGTCAACTTCGTTGGTTAGGTGTCTCCACGCCTTTCTCCACCATGCTCACACTTCTATTTGTCTTTTGGTTACCAATGATGTAGTTCTCGAGTCTTTAAAATTTGTAGATTCTTTGACATTGACGAAGAATCATCTTAAACTTTTGTTGCCTTTGATTTTGATGAGAACTTTCATGTGTTGTTGGTATGAGCATGTGGAGAGTCTGCACGATCAATCCGCTCCGGAGCTTCCATAAGAAGAAAACATAAAGACAGGTTAGTAATAAGCGGATTCCGGCACTTACAAGTTTGAATTTCGAGGGTGTTAACAGCATAGTGTGAAAATGTTGAGTTTATGATATATAAAATACAATAAAACATAAAGACATCAAGAGTACACAGCGAAAGACTTAAGATCATAACAAATAAATTAATTAACTGAAAGTATGCGTAACGTACCTCTTGCGAATGTCAAATCCCTCGAGCAAAGCAAAATAACCCTCGAGCAAAGCAAAACAAAGAAGTACTTATTGGTGTAAGAATAATGTCTTACAACCACGTTCTTGTACACACGAATTAACCAAACGAATCAAGCGATTGCTAGATCTAACACAAGTCCTCGTTTAAGAAAAACGAAACCAAACTCCCTTACTTGGGGTGTTCGGCCGAATATTAGACTAGAGAGAGGAGAGGAGAGATCTAGGGTTAATTCAATACACAAGTGTATGAAACCCTAGACCCTAACCCTCTTTATATACTAGTAGGTAAACTTAGGGAACAAGTTAGGGAATTAGGCCTTGGAGAGGCCCTATGGCCGGCCACTAATGAAAGCCCAAAGCCAAACCCATAACTTTTCCAAGTTTTCCATTTCTAGTCCTTCTCTTTTCCATTTAACGGTCGTTAGTCATTTTTCCGTTAAATACTTAACGATCGTTAACCGGACTTAATGTGTAATAATTAATCGTAAACATAAACATTAATTATTAACTTTAATTCTCATTCGCTAATGTGTGCAATCCCGTGGTCACGAGTTCGAATCCGGACATTCACATGTTTGTAAATATATACATTTCCAACAGCTCCCACTTGGATATGTTTACAAAACGTGAAATGACATTGGTTAGCGTCTAGCAACACGCCAATGCCCCCGGTACAACTCGTGTATGGTTTTCTGGAGAAAAACCAAGTTTGATGATTCATCATCATATTCATCCTTTTGCTTCTAATTCCATGTTAATAAGAATATGGATCTAACTCATTTCTTAATTAACTATTCTGTTTCTCGCTTTATATGATTTATTAAGATTACCAATTCTTCTGAACAGAAGACCTTGGGTATGGCCATACAAACATCTTAACAATCCTACGAGGGGCCCAGTAGTATTATACTTCAAAATAAATTTGAAGGAAACAAATCCCATTTTGACTACAAGCAGGATTCATAAAATTCGCAACACTTCTGAAAACAACCCTTATAACTACCAGTTACGTGTAGCGTTAGATTGCTTCACAAAAATGCACTACATCCATGACATATCTCTTGTATCTCAAGTCAGAGGATAAATATCCATGATATACTTAATGACAAAGATCCATAAAGTATTATCATGCAGGTGGGATAAGTCTTATATTCAATTCATTGAATATCATCTGAAATTAGTCATGCTACGCATCAATATACTTTCAAGTATATTCTAACTAATACTCAGATTTGTCTTAATTCAATATCATTCCCATGTTATTGATTGACAATGGACTATTTAGAATAACTTAAGTTATTCAAGGATTTAAACATGCAAATATAGGATAACATCACAATAAATGAATAATAAACATAACAAAAATACTTTATTTCATTTCAATAATAATGTTTACAATATCCTTTTATCTAAAATACTTAGTCACAAATGGGCATGAAACTACTAGCTAAACGAAGTCCAAACTTATCAGACAAATGATTAAGTTTTTCACCAGGTAAGGCCTTCGTTAACGGATCTGCTAGGTTATCATCTGTGTGAACTTTGAGCAACTCAATTTCACCTATCTCGACTTGCTCTCGAACATAGTGATATTGTCTAGGATAGTGTCTGGTGCCCTTCATGACTCCAGGTTCATGGGCAAAAGTAATTGCAGCTGAATTGTCACAATATACTTTAATAGGATTTTCAATCGACGGCATAACACCAAGCCCCGAAACAAATTTCCTTATCCAAATAGCTTCCATGGCAGCCTCAGACGCCGCTATGTACTCACTTTCTGTAGCAGACATCGCAAGTGTTGTCTGTTTCTTACTCTTCCAATCTACAGCACCTCCATTGATGACAAAAATGTAACCCGTTTGAGACTTCGTATCATCTTTGTCACACTTCCAGGATGCATCGCAGTAACCTGTAACAGACAGTTCTGCTTCTGGATTTCCTCCATACACTATGAACATATCTCTTGTAGCCCTAAGGTACTTGAGAATATGCTTAACAGCAGTCCAGTGAATTTCACCCGGATTCTGTTGATACCGACTGGTCAAGTTTTGAGCAAACGCCACATCAGGCCTTGTGCATCGTACCGCGTACATGATAGATCCTACAGCCGAAGCATAAGGAACTTTCTTCATACGCGCCACCTCAGCAGGTGTTGAAGCACAGCCTTGGCTGCTCAAACCATGATTCACTTGCATTGGCAAAAATCCCTTCTTGGAATTTTGCATATTGAATCTCTTCAATATTTTGTCAATGTAAGCACTTTGGCTTAAACCAATTAGCCGCCTTGATCTATCCCGGTAGATCTTGATTCCGAGTATATATACTGCTTCCCCTAAGTCTTTCATCGAAAAACATTTACCAAGATAGGCTTTCACCTCATTCAGACTTGGTATATGATTTCCCATGATTAATATGTCATCGACATACAGAATAAGGAAAGTAACACGACTCCCACTAGCTTTGTGATATACACATGGCTCATCAAGATTCTGAGTAAATCCAAAACCTTTGATTTCTCCATCGAATCTTTTATTCCATTGCCTTGATGCTTGCTTTAGTCCATAAATGGACCTCTTAAGCTTGCATACACGGTTAGGAAATAATAGATTCACAAACCCTTCTGGTTGTGCCATATAGATGTCTTCATCTAGACGGCCATTCAGAAAAGCGGTTTTGACATCCATTTGCCAAATCTCATAGTCATAGTGTGTAGCTATAGCTATAAGAATCCTAATAGCTCTTATGTCCGCTACAGGAGAGAATGTCTCCTCGTAGTCAATGCCATAGGTTTGAGTAAAACCTTTAGCCACTAGACGATCCTTGTAGGGGTGTACATTGCCATCCATGTCAGTTTTCTTTTTGAAGATCCACTTACTCCCAACGACCTTAGCCTTGGGAGGAAGGTCAACTTCAATCCAGACATCATTATCTTTCATGGATTTCATTTCCCCATTCATAGCAATCTGCCATTTATCCTTCTCAGGATCAGACATGGCAGCCTTATAGTTGGCAGGTTCATTAAGATCCCCAACCATATTTTCCTCCACCTCTACGTTAAGACATAGACGGTCAGGTGCACGTATAGTCCTTTCAGACCTACGAATGGGAACAACTTCAGGAGGAGCACCTAAGCTTTCAGGTTCTTCTTGAAGTTGGCTAGTATTTTCAGAAGGTGTTGTATCTTCTTGATCATATTCCAGATCATATACTCTCCCACTGAGTTCTTGAGATATGAGATTCCTTTCAAGGAAATCTCCATACCTAGCCACGATGACTTTGTTCTCAGCTGGGTAGTAAAAGTAGTAACCCATAGTTTCCTTAGGGTATCCTACAAAGATACACTTAACAGATCTGGCTTGGAGCTTATCAGGTGTGTCACGTTTAACAAACGCTTCACATCCCCAGACCTTTAAGTAAGAAAAGTTGGGAGCTTTTCCTGTCCATATTTCATATGGAGTCTTAACAACCTTCTTAGTTGGAACCATATTCAAAATGCGAATAGCAGTTTCAAGGGCATAATCCCAAAAAGTAAAAAGGAGAGTTGTAAGTTCAAACATTGATCGTACCATGTCAAGTAAGGTACGATTTCTCCTTTCAGATACACCATTTTGCTGTGGAGTATAAGGATATGTGAGCTGCTGGATAATTCCACACTCAGCTAAGTAATCTTTGAACTCTTGACTTATATACTCACCACCTCTATCGGATCGAAGAGCTTTAATCTTCTTACCGAGTTGTAATTCTACTTCACTTTTGAAAACCTTAAATGTTTCAAAGACTTCATGTTTATGTTTAAGTAAATAAACATAACCATAACGACTGAAATCATCCGTAAAAGTTAAGAAGTAGACAGCACCACGTTTTGACACATGTCTAAGTGGACCACACACATCAGTGTGTATCAATCCAAGTAGATCAGAAGCCCTTTCCACTTGTGGTGAAAAAGGTTTCCTTGTCATCTTCCCAGCAATGCAAGACTCGCATTTGTCAAATGATTCATCATTGACCGTTTGTAAAAGCCCATCGTGTTGCAGCTTTTCCATGCGTTTCTTGCCAATATGGGCAAGGCGACAATGCCAAAGATAAGAAGAGTCACAGTTCGACTTGCTCTTCTTATTGCTAATGCTATACAACGAATTATTTTCATTGGATATACAACCATCCATATCAATTTCAAACACACCAAGCATAGGAATTGCATTAAAGTAAAAAACATTATTTAAAGAAACTGAAATTCCATAACTGGTAAAAGTGTGCACAAAACCAATATCTTTTAACAAAGAAACTGAAATGACACCCCTAACAATGGAGGGTGCATAATGACAATTATTTAGTTCAAAAATTAAACCCGAAGGCAACACTAAATCAAAAGTCCCTATGGCTTCGACAGCTGCACGCTTTCCATTTCCAACGTACAAGTATCTTTCTCCACAGGTCAGCTTCTTCGCCCCTCTAAGTCCCTGCGATGTATTACAGATGTGAGTACCACATCCTGTATCATATATCCAGGAATTTAACTTATGAGGGAAAGAAAATAATTCAAACATAAAAATACCTGATGAGCTAGGCACCATCTTATTTTTATTCTGAAGGCACTCATTCAGATAAACTGGACAGTTCTGCTTCCAGTGACCCGGTGAGTTGCAGTGGTGGCAAGACAAATCCTTCTTAGGATTCTCCTTTTTCTTTCCAGGGTTCTTCTTAGGAGCTGGTGGGATGACAACTTGCTTCCCCTTTCCTTTTCCTTTCCCTTTCTTATCTGCTTGCGGCTTAGGCTTATTTATCCTACCACCCTGTATTGCGAGTACAGCAGGTGTAGGAGCCTTCTTTGGCAATCTCTTCTCGTAGTCTACAAGCATTGCATGTAACTCATTCACTGTCTTCCCCGTGCAATGCATGTTAAAATTGCGGACAAAATCACCAAATCGTTCCTGATTAAGGGAATGATTGATGAGTCCGACACATACATCGTTCGAGTAACCACAGCCGAGCTTCTCCAATTGGTCCAAGTGATGTTTCATCTCAAGGACGTGGTCGGAGACAGATTTGCCAACCTCCTGCCTGCAGCTGTGAACCTTTTCAATTAGTTCATACAGTTCAGCTGCCGGTGGCTTCTCAAACATACGTTTGAGTTCATCTAGCATGCTCATAGGCGGATAGTGCTCAAATTGTTTTTGCAATTGAGCAGACATCCCCGAAAGCATTAGACACGCCACATCATTATGCTTCTCATATTCAACACGATATGCCTCTTGTTCAAGAGCAGTTGCCGTGTCGAGAGGAGCATTAGGCAGAGGTGTAGTCAAAATTTCAACCCTTTTGGCAACACGAAGGATGATCCTAAGTGAACGATGCCAATCATTGAAATTAGGGCCAGTCAGCTTGTCCCTTCCAATCATATCTTTGAAAGCGGCACTCAGTAAGCTCATAGTGTTATCAGATTGAGCCATCTACAGAAAAAGTTCAAAAAACCATAATTAGTATTTTGATAATTTTCCTTTTCAATAAACAATTAAATGCCCAAGGTTCATATTCATATAACCAATTAATATTTATTGAAAACTAGGATCCAAATTGTCATAATCTCATCACATCAGTTGATCTGTTAGTGATGAACCTTATACAGAATGGTAGAGCTTTTGCTCAATTGCCAATTTCAATTGCAATTCCTAGATTTATGGGATTTACATATAGCCAATATCAATCGCCATGTAAACATGTTTTATCCCATCTTATGCCTTGAGTTTTCAGTTTTCACCGCCTAACTCAATTAAGTTGTCCAACTTAAGAAACTACAAAATCGTCCATGCCCGTTCTCACGACACGTGGACATTTTACCCTTTGATTAAGATCTAAGTCACGTTCTCACGCAAATAGAAAGTAATCTTAGGTGTTTCCGTTTCGTTGGATGGCATATAACTTAAATTTAAAGGGTAATAGTTTTGATGTTAAATCAAATATGTACAAAAATGTCATGCATTCATCTTTGTAGCATAGTTTTTATTAAAACATTTATATCTTGTTTTAATGTATAAGCTTTTCATCATCAAACTTTAATTGAGGTATTGGGTTCACCAATCAAGGAATTAGTGTTAATTATCATCCATTATACCGTACTTTTGCATAAGTGTAAACACTTAGTGTTTCGGATAATTACCACCTAAGTGGCGCATGGAATCAACACTAATTCGCCCTTAAGATGAGCTTGCACATTTAATGACTTACTAAGTAGCTCCACTCGAACTTACAGGGGGCAGAGGACCAGGTACGCGCTAAAGCACAACCTTAGACATCCATTCAGTGTGTCTGTGCGCACTTCTTTAAACCCCTTTCATTAGTTCATTCTCATGGGTGAGCCGTTCAGTCATTTGTACCAAAGTCATCAATCAATTAAACGATTATGATTACTATTCTTAAAAATACATGTTTCACCATTGTTTAGGTCAGTTTATTTTTCTTGTAAAAATACCCTTGTTACACATAACAAACAAGCAAGTATTTGAAAAAATAAACAAATAAACAATGAATGCATAACAAATACAAGTCATGCATATCAAATAGCCACATGCAAACGGTTTTGATAAATCCTATTAATAACCAATTCTATATCTGTCAATATGCATATATTTAATTAAGACTTCCACCCGTTTTCATCTATGTACAAGGTGAACCACATGCATCGATTCATCGATTGCGTAAGTCAAAACTAAATATATACCACATAGCACATAATTGATTAAATTAATAATTATTGAGGTCTTCCCCAATTTAAGATCTATCATAATTTAATGTATATCACTTAAAACATGAAAGACATACAATAAAAAACAGATCCATGATAAAACATGCAGATAATTATCATGGATATAAATTACACTTAACAATTAATGCAATCAAACAGAGTTACACATATACACATAAAGTTGCATGCATCTTAGGGTTTCTAATCCAATTAAAACAATAGTTTACAAAACCCTAATTAGGGCACTAAATAAAACGCCCCCCTCAAAATTAGGGTTTAGGTTTTGCAAACCCTAGATCTAAGCATACAAATAATAACACATTCATGTTTATTTTAATTATGTGTTTCAGTAATTAATTACTTGTTATACAAGGCTCGTGATGCCATTGTTGAGTTTATGATATATAAAATACAATAAAACATAAAGACATCAAGAGTACACAGCGGAAGACTTAAGATCATAACAAATAAATTAATTAACTGAAAGTATGCGTAACGTACCTCTTGCGAATGTCAAATCCCTCGAGCAAAGCAAAACAACCCTCGAGCAAAGCAAAACAAAGAAGTACTTATTGGTGTAAGAATAATGTCTTACAACCACGTTCTTGTACACATGAATTAACCAAACGAATCAAGCGATTGCTAGATCTAACACAAGTCCTCATTTAAGAAAAACGAAACCAAACTCCCTTACTTGGGGTGTTCGGCCGAATATTAGACTAGAGAGAGGAGAGGAGAGATCTAGGGTTAATTCAATGCACAAGTGTATGAAACCCTAGACCCTAACCCTCTTTATATACTAGTAGGTAAACTTAGGGAACAAGTTAGGGAATTAGGCCTTGGAGAGGCCCTATGGCCGGCCACTAATGAAAGCCCAAAGCCAAACCCATAACTTTTCCAAGTTTTCCATTTCTAGTCCTTCTCTTTTCCATTGAACGATCGTTAGTCATTTTTCCGTTAAATACTTAACGATCGTTAACCGGACTTAATGTGTAATAATTAATCGTAAACATAAACATTAATTATTAACTTTAATTCTCATTCGCTAATGTGTGCAATCCCGTGGTCACGAGTTCGAATCCGGACATTCACATGTTTGTAAATATATACATTTCCAACAGAAAACACGTCTCTAATTCTCACAAAGGGCGTTCCTGAACTGGAGTCCCACAAGTGAGATAACGCGATATACCGAAGTACATCTACAGTTCAGATGAGTTGCTGAAGTACACCGAAGCATCACTCCACGACTGTAGACCGTTTGAGACACACTAAGCGTAATCCACGGGGAGTTACCGAAGTGACCTGCTGTCAGGGCTGCTCGATGTTGACCCTGGCAGGAGTTTCCATTCAATCACTGAAGATCACAGATGTGAAACTTCTCATAAATGTTCTGGCAGATTGCTAAGATCTGTGTAGGACTCTAGAATATATCACTTGTGCCCTTATTGATGAACAACAAGCGATGTCATGACAAGTGTTCCTATGAGATCTTTTGATGAATCTCGTGGCTCTAGACTCAATTAGTACATTTTGGTTTTCCTGAGCGGAGACTAGGGAGAGGGTCTCCTTCTTCAATACCAACAATCTCTAAGAGAAAGTCGATAGATTATGTAGGGTTCCCAGTGAGAATGAAACAAATCCCTTTTGAGAGGAATTAAGTGGCTAGAAGGTTTAGTGCAGTGCGTCACTGGGTCCATGACGTCTTTGTATTCAATACCAGTGTCATCTTAGTGACAACCAGTAGCAGATGAGTTGAACCCGGTTTCTGCCCTAAGGTTGAATATGGAGGGCTATTTCTTTTCACCATTTCTTTTACATTTCTTTTTAATTCTTCAACCCCTTCTTTCTCCTTACTCACATTACTCCTTTTTTCAATCATACCTAAGGACTTCTAATACTAACTATGGGTATTGTCCTTGGGTAGATCCCTCCGGCTCTGGCGGATCATAGGACAAATTTCCTATCCTTAGTCACCTTATAACTCCATGACTGTCCTATTGTTGCCATAAAACCATTTTTCATGAAAATCTCTCAGAATGTTTATGATAGAAAACATGTTTGGAACACTCCGAGAGTTTTATATTTTCAGAAACACTCCCCCTTCACATGTTCTTATAAGTTTTGACAGAAATCTGCACATAGAAGGTAGAGTTCGCACTTTTTGAATTGATCGACTTTAAATGAGCTAGACCGATTCGAGACACGTTTACATCACTAGAGAACTAGCTTGAAATTATTACCCGTCCTGGTCAAGTCCATAGAAAGTTTCTCGAGATGGTACATTTTTCTGACTTTGATTCCCGTCAATTCATTGGTTCCGTCTGAGTCGAGCTCATTTTGAGATTCAAACAACGATTTTGATCACATTTTAATCACGTCTCCTCCCCCTCAAAAATAGCATATACGTGATATTTTTGATATCAACGGATTAAACAACATTTTAGAATCTTTTGGAGAGACAAACGGATTTGATTTAAGCATGAATTTTGAACATTTTGGTTTTATACTCCCCCTTTAATAAAGCATAATCAATTAAAGGGTTTTAGAGGGAGTTATCTTGAGCACAAAATATTTTGAAAGATTTTGAAAATCTTTTTGAACAATCTTGAAAAAGTGCTCAAGATGATGATGATTTCTCACCATTTTTAAATGTAGTGCACTGAAGCGTACACTAGTTATTTTCATTAAAAAGCACGAGTTTTGATTTGAAAAAATAATCAAAAGTCATCATTTCGGTCCGGGTTTCGTACTGAAGTATACGAAAGCCATTATTGAAGAAATTTTGAGAAACGACATGTTTTAGAAAACATATTAAAGAACTCTCGCTCAAGCATCTGTACATGCCCGTATCATTGTTGAATGACATTTCTAGAAACGTACAGAATATCGATTATACGAGAGACCTGTCGTAGAAGAATATTTTTGGATTTTTGATTTTCTATTGTTTTTGTATTTTATGAAAGTTTTATATTTTTATATTTTGTTTTTGTTGGTTTTTCAAATTTTGTATTTTGTTTTTCAAAAATATTTACAGCGAAGCTTGTTGGAAAATCATTTTCAAGAAGATTCGAGAAGACGTTCTAACTCCTCAGGGGTTAGGCTTCTGATGAGTGTCTAAATACTCATCATTTTTGTACCGTTTAGAATGCCAAAAACATCTGAAAACACTCATAAATGCATCAAAATGATGAAAATATCACAAATAAGTGTTTTATGTGTTTTAAATGCAAAAACATCAAAATCTGATGAAAAACGTATCAAGTTTGCATAATTGGCAGTTTTAGTCTCCCAAGTTTCAAAAGTTGTCAAAAACAGTCCCTGGTAAATCAAAATAAAGAAAAATATCATTTCAAGTCCCTAGGGATTCATAAGTTGTCAAAATAAACCCTTCAAAATTCAAAAATTGCAAAATTACAAATTTAGTCCCTAAACTTTGAAAAATGAAATGGAAAATAATCATCTATGGTCCTTGTACTATTAAAGTATGTCAAGTTTGGTCCTTGTAATAACTTTGGATTGTTGGCAGGTTCAGCCCCTCAAAAACAGAAAATTACAAGATTAGTCCTTATGTATTAAACAAACCAAATGGACCCTTTTTGTATTTTGAACCCCTGACATATAACCCTGTGACCCCCCATTTTTGACCCCCCCTTCATATTAATATCTGGTCAAAAATAGTCAAACCCGCCAAACCTGAAACACTGTACATCCCCTTCCTCACGCCTGTAAAACCAAAACCAGGGTGGTTTTTCACCACCACCTCATCACCCCAGTTGTCTAAAACACTCATCACCTCCCCCTTCCACCTATATACCAGCCCACTGAGCAATAAATGCTTCCCCACCATAACAGTTTCACTGTTACACTCACAACCCCTGTTTTTGCTTCCACATCACACCAAATCCATTAAAACTTCACCTTTTGTGTCCCCTACACCTCCACAATATACCAAAGTTCTTTAATTGCTCTAAAACTGTCTCAAGCAACCGTGTACACTTTTGGCACCAAAAGTAATGTTAAACCCCTTTATAACCTTATCACGTATACCCACCTTCACACACAAGTATCACACGAACCAAACACAAGATATTATGCGTAGAATAAAGAAAGAAAAGATGAAGAACTTGGTGACTTGATGTATATTCGTGTATATGTTTAGAGAGGTAGAGAGAAGAAAGATAAAACAATAAGATGTTATATTGCTTCAAAGGAAAACACACACACACACACACTCAAGCACACCCCTCAAATGACATACTTGAGGGGTATTTATAGTAAGAGAGGATGATGCCCTAAGGCTTGGCCATGGGCCTTGAGATGGACTTGGATTGGGCTTGGGTTTCACGAACTAGACAAGGCTAGCTTAACATAACTTATGCCCAATTAGCTTAGCCCAATACACGAGCCCGTTGACTATTCTATCACGATATCTAACACACATTACAAAGTTCCTAATCGTGAATGACCATCACTTCTAATAAAAATAATCAAGGCTAACAATCTCCCCCTAAGGGGTGGTCATTCAAAAGATGCTCCACTTGAATAGGTCTTTAATTTTTTGAGCTTGAACTTTGTGAGTAAATATAGAATAGTCTTAATTCTTTGTTCCTTCATGCTTTGTGATCAGTTGATGTGGTTGTCTGCCGTTGTCAACTTCGTTGGTTAGGTGTCTCCACGCCTTTCTCCAACATGCGCACACTTTTATTTGTCTTTTGGTTACCAATGATGTAGTTCTCGAGTCTTTAAACTTTGTAGATTCTTTGACATTGATGAAGAATCATCTTAAACTTTTGTTGCCTTTGATTTTGATGAGAACTTTTCATGTGTTGTTGGTATGAGCATGTGGAGAATCTGCACGATCAATCCGCTCCGGGGCTTCCATAAGAAGAAAACATAAAAACAGGTTAGTAATAAGCGGATTCCGGCACTTACAAGTTTGAATTTCGAGGGTGTTAACAGCATAGTGTGAAAACACATCTCTAATTCTCACAAAGGCCGTTCCTGAACTAGAGTCCCACAAGTGAGATAACGCGATGTACCGAAATACACCTACAGTTCAGATGAGTCGCTGAGGTACACCAAAGCATCACCCCACGACTGTAGACCGTTTGAGACACACTAAGCGTAATCCACGAGGAGTTACCGAAGTGACCTGCTGTCAGGGCTGCTTGATGTTGACCCTGGCAGGAGTTTCCATTCAATCATTGAAGATTACAGATGTGAAACCTCTCATAAATGTTCTGGCAGATTGCTAAGATCTGCGTAGGACTCTATAATATATCACTTGTGTCCTTATTGATGAACAACAAGCGATGTCATGTCAAGTGTTCCTATGAGATCTTTTGATGAATCTCGTGGCTCTAGACTCAATGAGTGCATTTTGGTTTTCCTGAGCGGAGACTAGGGAGGGGGTCTCCTTCTTCAATACCAACGATCTCTAAGAGAAAGTCAATAGATTATGTAGGGTTCCCAGTGAGAATGAAACAAATCCTTTTAAGAGGAATTGAGTGGCTAGAAGGTTTAGTGCAGTGCGTCACTGGGTCCATGACGTCTTTGTCTTCAATACCAGTGTCATCTTAGTGACAACCAGTAGCATATGTATTGAACCCGGTTTCTGCCCTAAGGTTGAATATGGAGGGCTATTTCTTTTCACCCTTTCTTTTACTTTTCTTTTTAATTCTTCAACCCCTTCTTTCTCCTTTCTCACATTACTCCTTTTTTCAATCATTCCTAAGGACTTCTAGTTCTAAACTATTTGTGATGTCCTTGGGTAGATCCCTCCGGCTCTGGCGGATCATAGGACGGATTTCCTATCCTTAGTCACCTTATAACTCCATGACTGTCCTATTGTTGCCATAAAACCATTTTCTTTGAAAATCTCTCAGAGTGTTTATGATAGAAAACATGTTTGAAACACTCCGTGAGTTTTATATTTTCAGAAACACTCCCCCTTCACATGTGCTTATATGTTTTGACAGAAATCTGCACATAGAGGGTAGAGTTCGCACGTTTTGAATTGATCAACTTTAAATGAACTAGACCGATTCGAGACACGTTTACATCACTAGCGAACTGGCTTGAAATTATTACCCGTCCTGGTCAAGTCATAGAAAGTTTCTCGAGATGGTACATGATTGCTCGTCAATTCATTGGTTCCGACTGAGTCGAGCTCATTTTTTGAGATTCAAATAACGATCATTAAACTTTTTTGATCACATTTTAATCACGTTTCTCCCCCTCAAAAATAGCATATCAATGATGTTTTTGAAACAAAATGATTAGAAGATATGTTTTTCGAAAAGCATTTGGAGAGAAACTGATTTAGCATGAATTTTGGAACAATTCTTGTTTTATACTCCCCCTTAACGAAAGCATATTTTTCATACAGAAAATTTAGAATCAATTAAGGGTTTAGAGGGAGTTATCTTGGTACCAAATGTGAGAGATTTTGAAAAATCTTTTTGAAAATTTCGAATCAATGGTACGCAAGATGAAGATTTTTAAAAAATCTTTTGAAGATATTGCAGAAGAATTATCTTCATTTGTTTTAGGATAAGTGCTTGATATTTATGAAAATCGATTTTGCGTAGCACTTTCCTTTCTTTAAAGATCGGGTTGCAAGCGGAAATACTTACAAGCCATTGTGTTTTTAGGAATAGCGCTTGAAAAAATATGTAAAACCTTTGATTTTGATAAGCACTTTCCTTTCTTTGAAGCACGGGTCCTGAACTGATGTGTTCAGAAGCCATTATTTTGAAGTCCGGGTTTCATACTGAAGTATACGAAAGCCATTATTTTTAAGAAGTTTTGAGGAACGACATGTTTTAGAAAACATTTAAAGAACTCTCGCTCAAGCATCTGTACATGCCCGTATCATTGTTGAATGACATTTCTAGAAACGTACAGAATATCGATTATACGAGAGACATGTCGTAGAAGAATATTTTTGGATTTTTGATTTTCTATTGTTTTTGTATTTTTGAAAGTTTTCTATTTTTGTATTTTGTTTTTGTTGGTTTTATAAAAGAAATGGAAAATCAATAAAGAAGATAGAAAGAGTGATGAAGAAGAGTTTACAGAATTGGAACCCTCAGATGAGCTGGGTTCAGAGATATTTGATTCACCTGCAACCAAAGAAGAAGAGTTTTCACAAATAACAATGTTAGAAGTACAAGATTCCTCACGGCGAGGGTGATCACTATCAACGGTTGTAGTGGTTTTTACTTCCTTATCCTGATGATTTTCACTATTATCTGTGTAGGTGCAAGTATCAAACATCTTTCCTGTGGGAATCCATCTAAGACCTATTTCGTTGAAAACTTTGCCCGTGGGTATCCACCTAAGGTAAGATCTAGGAGTTGTTTTCTTATCAGATGCAGCGGAAGACTCATTTTTAGACAAACTATGTCCTGAAGAGATCCACCTATTAGGTTTCTTTTTGTTTGACATTTTATCAACGGGCTTGTTTCTATTTGGTGTCTTAGTGGATTGTGCCTTGGCACGAGAATTATCTTTCTTGAGATATTGTAAGGCACATGCATCATGATTAGCTGAAAAGATACATTGTTTACATGTAGTACAGACAAATTCAATATTCTTGTTTAAAACAGCAGCGTTAACTTTGTCACTACAGTCTTTTGGAAATTGATTCTTGTTCGAAAAAGACCTAGAATTCCTAGTGTTGTTTTCTAAGGGCATAGCATTTTCTTTTGCGCAACTACTCTTAGATGCAAGCCAATCCCTAGTCTTTTGTAGAGTGTTTCTAGGTAATGGTTTACTACTACTAGCAGTGCCTTGAAATCTTGTAGAATTCATCACCCTAGATGTTGCACCTAGAATTCCATCTTTTCGAGTCTGTGCCTTTTTCCTAGCTTCTTCGAGATAGTGATTGTTGACCATGTTGTTAGAACCAACAGATTCTTTAACTGGATTTTTGGTCACATTCCGTGTACTAGTCTTAGAAATGCCAGGTGTAAACACTTTTTCTTTCTCAAAAACAGGTTTTTCAAAAGCTTTGATAATTCTCTTTTTAATAGGCAAAGTCTGTGGAGTGACTGTTTTTGACAAATCATTATTCTCATTGACTTTTGGAGGAAACTGAGAGATAGACATTTTTGGTTTGAAAACCGGTTTGGGAACATTTGTGTTCTCCGCAGTCAATGGTTTTGCAAACTTAGTATCCACAGCCTTTCCTTTTAGAAATCCCAGCTGAGCTCTCAAAAGATCATTTTGCTCTTTCATGTCCTTGTAGGCACGCTCATACGACAACTTGTCATACTTGCATTCCTCAGTTTTTCGATCAAGTTGTTTAAAATATGAGACATTTTCTTTTTCAAGTTTCATAAGAGCTTTTTCATATTTTGAAACAATTTCGGAGGTCTCATCCTGGAGTCTTTCATGATCTTCAACAGAATATGTTTGTAAAATGATGGACATGATATCGGTAGTCATAACATCTTCGAAGAGAGAATCATTTAAATTTTCCAAGACATTGATGTGTTCAACACTTTCATTAGCTTGCTTTACCAGGGATTTATGGTCCTTGACAAAGTCAGCTGTTTCTTTCAAAAATGCTTGTTCAAAATGAATTACCCTTGAGTTGATGTTATTCAGCTGAGGGGCAATTTGAGTTTCAAAAAACTTTTTCTGTTCAATATCAAAACTGTTAAACCAGATGTTCATTGTAATATTGGTTTTAGTTTTAACAGTCTCTTGAAGATCCGCAATTCTAGTTTTCACATTTTCCAAAATACTTCTCGCATCACTTGTGTTAAAAGGATTGTTTGAAGACATTTGTTCAATGTTCGAAAGAGATTTGGAGACAACAACTGGTTTTGAAACTGGTTTTGAAACGGGTGTTGACACTTTGTTTGAAACACTTGGTTTGGTGGAAAACGTTGATTGAGAAACAAACGAAATACCATTAATTTGGTTCCATTTATTATAATCAATAGGTTTGATTTCCGGATGTTTTTGTTTCATTTTTGATCTACTCTCCTCAGATAGTTCCAACGTTTCAAGAGAATCACGAACAATTATGGGTTCATGCAAAGGTTGTCCATTGTTCAACACATTCTGAGATTTCTGAGCTTTCTTGAGGAACGAAGAAGGGTCGTTACCAAGTGCCATCTTATGTGAAGTATGAAAACGTGGATTTACTTGGTTAGAAAGCATCTTGTTTGATTTAGCTGAATGACCCGTTGTAAGAAGCAAATTGTCCAAAGTTTTGATTTTTTCCGTTTTATCAAGAATTTCATCAAGAAGAGAATCTTCTCGTTTTGAAAAATCAGAAATCAACTGTTTCTTTTCTTTTTCAAGATCAGAGAACATTGCTTTTTGTTTAGAAAGTTGGTCATTTAGTTCAGAAATTTCCTTGTTTAAAGATTTTATTTTCAAGTTCAGATTCACATCAAGTGTGTCATACTTGAGTTGCAATTGTTTTTCTCTTAAAACAGAATCTCGATAACCAATTTCTAATTCTGAAAGTTAGTTTGTATGAAATTCAAAGGCTTTGGCGTGCTCCTTGTAACTCTCAAGCTCAGCGGTCAATTTAGCATTCGCGGCCTTAACTTCGCGATTGACCGTTCTAACTTTCTCAACTTCAATGCCACATTGATTGATTAATGATTCAAAATAAGTGTTTCATCATCATTAGCACCATTCTGTATCACTTAACCTCCATTAGGATCCATATATGGAGTTTCAGAGTTAACATTGCTATTAACTTGCTCTCCCACATATGTGTCATAATAAGGTTCGGGAGACACAGAATGTGGCTTCTCATGAGTAAACGAATGTGGTACCTCATTGAGTGAATCTGTGTCGTAGACAGGAGTTGTGTCATAAGTGCCGTTTGATGTTGTGGCCTGTTGATTGATTGTGTGATTGGAGGTTGCATTATCGTTTGCTTTATCTTCCCATTTTGGGTACCTGAATTTTATTTCCTCGGCAGTCAACTCAATTCCCAACTCTTCTTTTTCTGCTAACATCAACATGTACTGGATCTTTTCAAGTTTTGTCATTGGAATGACACTAGATCCTGAATCTTGTCTTTGAGGTTCGGAGGTAGCATTCTGAACAGAAGTCATAAAACAGTTATTCCCATTTTGATATCCCATATTCTGATTCACAATCTGACCCCCTTGATGTCCATCTCCATAATTCCCAACGACTGGAGCTGCAACATTGCCATTCTGATTACCCACTGCTCTATTCCCAACATTCTGTCCCATCTGATTTCCAACATTCTGACCCAACTGATTACCCTGATACGGAACCGCCTGATTACCCATGCGACTGCTAAATGCTTTATCCAATAAAGAAAATACCTGTTGCAAGGTCGCTTCTACATCAGCTTCAGGATCAGTGATTCCTTGTTCCTGGTATTGTGGATACGGTTGTTGAATGACTTGTTGTTCTTGTGGATAGAATTGTTGTTGAGGTTGTGGAATGTATAGCTGCAAGTTGTTGTTGGTGGAAGATGATGAAACTTGTTGTTGTGTATTAACTGAAGGTTGAGTCTTTGCAATAAGTGCCAATGGATCACGATTCTTTGCCAATCTTTCTTTCCTGACTTCATTCGCTTCAGCTTGGTTTTGTTTCAGAAAATCGTTGAGTTGATCAAAGTTTACCTGATGTAAGTCTTTTGTTTGGTTGACAATAGTTACATATCGTCCCCATTCTTCTGGAAGATTATTCAGGAACTTGATGTTTTGAACGATTGTTCTGGGTGCCAACTTGTTTCTGATAAGCTCATTCATCAAAGTGCAAAACCTTCCATAGTAGGATTCAATGGATTCTCCTGGTGTAGATGTAAACTTCTCCCATTCAGTTAGCAGCTTGTTCTCCATGTCTTGTTTACCAATTTCTGTTCCATAACATAGCCGTCTAACACGTTCCCACATATCGAAAGCAGTTTCACAACTGTCTACAGCAGCAAAAATGTCTATTGGTAAACCCAGTTGGACAATATGAATTGCCATGTCATCTGCATCGACTTGTTTCTGATCCTCTGCAGTGTATTCAGATTCGTATTGAAGACGAGAAGATGGTGTGGTGGGAGGTGTTGCATCAGGATTTCCAGGTTCATTAACTTGTCGAGGCTTGAAGGGTCCATCCTGAATTGATTTAATCATGAGTTTGCCATTAGGTTTGGTCTTGATGTAACGGAGCATTCGACTTGTCCATTGAAGATAACCATCTTTTGCCAACATAGGAGGTCGGTTTTCGGCACCGGCTGCATGAATGTCTTGTTGAGTAGCCATTGATGAAGGTATGATATGATAAAGTTGATGTAGGATCGATTCAACGATAAAGGAGTTGTGGTTGATGAAGATTAAGCTCAGTTGAGGTGTTTCTGAAAGTCGTACTCGTAAACTCGGTTCTTAAAAATTTTCGCCCAAAATTTGAAATTCACTATAAAAATCAATTCTAAGGTCGTATGAAAATTTTGAGTTATGACAATTTTGACGCCAAATTTGACCCGAAAAATTTGAATTTAGGCCCAAAAGTTTGAATTTTTGACCAAAATTTTCCCAGTTAAACCAAAATTTGAATCTCGCGTAAAAATTGATTTTTTTTTTAAAAAACCTTTATGCGTAGAAAGAGCTTAGGCGTAGAAACACAAGTTACGAGTAGAAACTTAGGCGTAGGATCTTATGCATAGGATCTTAGGCGTAGGATTCCTTAGGCGTAGGATCTTATGCGTAGGTTTAAAGTTACGAGTAGAAAAAGTTATGCGTAAGATTTAGCTTATGCGTAAGAAAAACTTAGGCGTAATAAAAATGCTTATGCGTAAAGTATTCTACGCGTAAGTCGAAACTTATGCGTAAGATTAGGGTTTTGCCCAAAAATCGTTTACACTATCACAGTGTAAGAGATATCCAAAAGTCGAAGTGTTCCACACACTTATCCAAGTGAGGGAAGCACTGAGTCACCGTTATAGCACGAAGATTCTTCACCAAAAAGTTACGAGTAGAAAACTATGCGTAATTGACTTTCTTACGAGTAGAACTAGGGTTTTGACCTACTCGTAAAAAATTTTCACCGATTCAACCAATTTCTCTTGCACAGATATCCTTAAAAACACTCGAATAACCCAAAAATGTTGACCTTTTTCACCCAAAGTGTCTAGAAAAGTTACGAGTAGAAATGACCAATAAACCAAATACGAGCTTAAAAATGAAGAAAAACACGAAAAGCTTCAAACTTTTTGCAAAAAACTGAAACTTTAGCACCAAATAAACCTTAAACCACAAGAATCTTGAATTTTTGAGTGCAAAAATTAAAGCTTTAAGCTTGACAAAAACGTATAACGAGAGCCTTTTACGCGTAACCCTTCAAAACAAACACAAACACTCCTAAACCATTGTTAGGCGATTGATACCAATTGTTAAACCCCTTTATAACCTTATCACGTATACCCACCTTCACACACAAGTATCACACGAACCAAACACAAGATATTATGCGTAGAATAAAGAAAGAAAAGATGAAGAACTTGGTGACTTGATGTATATTCGTGTATATGTTTAGAGAGGTAGAGAGAAGAAAGATGAAACAATAAGATGTTATATTGCTTCAAAGGAAAACACACACACACACACTCAAGCACACCCCTCAAATGACATACTTGAGGGGTATTTATAGTAAGAGAGGATGATGCCCTAAGGCTTGGCCATGGGCCTTGAGATGGACTTGGATTGGGCTTGGGTTTCACGAACTAGACAAGGCTAGCTTAACATAACTTATGCCCAATTAGCTTAGCCCAATCCACGAGCCCGTTGACTATTCTATCACGATATCTAACACACATTACAAAGTTCCTAATCGTGAATGACCATCACTTCTAATAAAAATAATCAAGGCTAACAAGTAAATTTAAAGGCTAGGATGACTTTGACTGCATCAATGGCCAAGATTTGAAGTGGGAAAGATTCAGAGGCATGTGAGAAGTCTGAAAGATCATTATAAAGAGGGAGGAGAAGCAATGTATATATCTATCTAGTATAATTTTATTTTATGTATGTCGAATTAATTAAGTTTCAATTTCCAGTGTAATGTTAAGCTTTCAAATACTGTTTTTAGCAATTTCAGTGTATTGTTAAACTTTTTCAAGTATCAATTTCAAGTTTAAATCATATTTCCAGTTTATGCAATTTTCCTAGTTCAAATTCTCAAAATCTGTCAATGTTGTTGTTAGTTGTTATTAAGGACTGATAAGCCCACATAAGCTCCTAGATAGCTTATTTAAGCTATTAGAAACTCTTAAAATTCAGTTTAGAAGCAAAAGGCAAAAATTCATAAAAATCAAGAAAAATTAGTTAAAAATAAAAAAGCAATGAAAATAGTGATCAAAGCTGGAGCAGGGTTAATAAAGGATTGCCCTTGGGTTTAGTGCTTATTGGGAAGCTATAGGATGTGTTTGTGTGCCTCAGTTCTCAGTCTTGTGCTTGGATCCAATTTGTAAGCCTTTTGATCTAATTTGGCATTTCACTGTTTAAGTGTTCATAAGCTTAAATCTCTGTGTATTTATGTTCATTAGTTGTAGTTAAGCATAATCAAACAATAAAAACAGTCACTTGTTCTTTTTAATTTGTAGTTAATAAAAATCTTATTTTAAGCAGTCAAAATAGCATAAGTGGAATCTCTTAGTTTCATGTTGTTAGTATTATTGTTTAATGCTTATTTAGCTTTAATATATGATATTATAAGGTCTGTAATCATTGGCATGGTCTTAATCTATGTTTTGCTTTGAAAAATCTCAAAACAGTCTAGTTAAAGGGTTGTTTGGTTTAACTTGTTTAACTGTGTTGAAGGTTGTTTAAGCCTTTGTCCTTGGTTTTTATTTGTCATACTTGGTCTTAATAACCCACAACAACAAAGAAATCCAGTCCTTATTTAGTAAAAAGTCAAAATATTTTGTAATCTCACCCTTTTTAGTTCACTGTTAGGATTTATGTTATAAAAATCATCATATTAGCTTAAAACTTGTTAACCTAGCTTAATTTAATCTTATTATAGCTTAATATATCATAATCAGTAAGTGGTATTGATTTAAACTTCATCAAAGTCAACTTAGTTCATTTTCTTAAAAAGTCAAAAACATGCCCTGTGCACAGTTGAGCCTATCACTTTCACAAGCTCACACAGAGCTCATCAGTTAGCTTTAGCTTGTGATTCTTGGTTCTTTGGAAAGCTAACCTAGCCATCTTTAAGTCCCAAGCTTAATATTTCATTTTGCAGCTTATTTAATAAGGCTGCACATAGCTTTTAGTTTGTCCCATTTGACTCAGTATACACTGAGTCATTACTCAGTGTTTACCAGTTTTTTCTCAAGCTCACCATAAGCTCATTAGTCATCACCACAGTGAGAGCTTTAGCTTTGTGGAAAGCTGAGTTGGTCAACTTATTAGTTTCAATGCTTATTTTTATTTCTTAGCTTATTTCAGTGCTTAAATATAAGCTTAAAGTTGCCTAGAAACTTAAAAAGTGTCCTGTGCAACCAGTTAAGTTTAAGCTTATTTGATATTGTTCAGTGCTTATTTCTTATTAAATATGCTTTTTCAGATGTTAATTTAGCTTATTACAAGTTATTTAGCTTATTTCCAGTTTCCTTTTGCTTATTGAATAACTTATTGGCCACTTGGCTTAATACTTTTGCTTATTTCCAATTCTTGTTCAACTGTTAAGAAAAATAAGCTCAAACTGAGCTTATTAGTAGATTTCATAAAAAGTTTCAGTTTTATAAATTGTTTATCTCAGTGTGCTTATTCATTTTCAAAAAGAAAAAAAAAATATAGTTTGCAAAAAGTCATTGCTGGGATTCGAACCCTGGCCACCCAGCTCACTACACACACACCATACCAACTGCCCTTGGGACTTTGACTGGTATTCCTTTGCACCATTTAATATATACCCCTTTTTGTCTTTTTAGCTTATACGAACTTTTCAGCTTATTTATAGCTTATTAAAACAAGCTCTTACATGTTTTGTATTTTTCCTAGCTTTGTATTAGTATAAAGTATTTTATAAAAAAGTTTCAGATTTTTCTTAATAGTTTTAGTATTTTTAATCATTTATTTAGTTTAAAATAGTATTTAATTCATAATAAAAAATATAAAAGTCAAAAAAATATAAATCTTTTTTCTAAAATTTTATTTTGTCATATAGTAAGTAAAAAAATTGTTTTTACACTCGTAGGACTTTTATTTCACAAATTTTACGTTTTTGCTTGCGCACTCGCGTAATTTTTACATATAACGCACGTTTTCATTTTAAGTCACGTTTTTAGATAATTTAGGTTTACGTTTTAATTAAAATAGTTTATTTAAGTTATTTTGTTTTATAAATCAAGAAAAAAATCATTTTAAAAAATAGTGATAGCGTTTATTTAATATATTTTAGCTTTTTAATTTTCTTTAATTTGCATTTAAGCCCCTGTAATTTACAAAACTTTTTCTTTAGGTATAAATATTCCAAAATCCTTACTGATCACTATCCTTAGCGATTATTCGACATCTGAAAGTGTTGAGAACCATTCATCCTCCGTGGGACTTAACGACCTGTGGAAACACTATACTCTCCAGATCTTAATTGCATTTGGTTCTAGACTGTTTGGACTTTTATTACGGTTGACCATTCACAAGTGGTTAGCTTGTGTGATAAAACCTGACTGTCTGGAGCTGAGTCGCCATTTTTTTTTTTTTTTTTTTTGAAACTGAAAATATTTATATACAACAGCGGGGGGCAACTCCCCCACACTAGGGCGATACTCACGGGTGAAAACCCATGTGGTGTGCTACTGTTTTTGATTACCGAGTCGCTAGCTTGACTCGATCCCCGCATTCATTGGTTCATGGGGAAAGTTTGGAGATCAGGGACAACCAAAGGTGGAATGTCCTCTCCAAAATAATGCTTCAATCGATGACCATTCACTTTAAAATTTTGACCATCAGGCTGAGATAACTCAATGGTACCATAAGGATAAACCTTAGCAATAGTAAATGGACCAGACCAACGGGACTTGAGCTTTCCCGAGAAAATCTTCAATCTTGAATTGAAAAGAAGGACTCGATCACCAACGTTGAAAACGCGGTTCTTGATTTTAGAGTCATGAATATTCTTTGTCTTTTGTTTGTAGATCAAAGAGTTCTCGTATGCTTGATCACGGAGTTCATTTAATTCATTCATTTGAACTTTTCTGTGATCACCAGCTGTCTGAATATCGAAGTTTGCATGTTTCAAGGCCCAGTATGCCTTGTGCTTAAGCTCAATCGGAAGATGACATGCCTTTCCGTACACAAGCTTGTATGGAGTACACCCGATTGGTGTTTTATAAGCTGTACGAAAGGCCCAGAGTGCGTCATCTAGTTTATCCGACCAGGATGCACGGTTTTCGCCTACTGTCCTTTCAAGAATTCTTTTAATACCACGGTTGGAAACTTCCACTTGCCCACTTGTTTGGGGGTGGTATGCAGTAGAAAGGCGGTGGGTTACACCATACTTTTGCATGACACGATCAAATTGGTCATTGCAGAAATGCGTACCACGATCACTGATTATAGCTCGTGGAGTTCCAAACCTAGCAAAAAGAGATTTTAAGAATTTTACAACAACTCGGGCATCATTGGTAGGTAAAGCTTTCGCTTCAACCCATTTTGACAAATAGTCAACAGCCACAAGTATGTATTTGTTTCCTCGAGATGATGGAAATAGCCCCATAAAGTCAATGCCCCAGATGTCAAAGATCTCACAAACTTGAATGGCATTTTGTGGCATTTCATTTCTTTGAGAGATATTTCCATGACGTTGACAAGCGTCACAGGTTTTGACAAAATCGTGGGCATCTTTGTAAATCGTGGGCCAATAAAACCCGGAATCAAACACCTTTTTGGCGGTGTAGTTTGGACTATGATGGCCCCCGGTGGGTCCAGCATGGCAAGCTTTGAGAATGTCCATAGCTTCTTGTCCATAAACACACCGTCGGATGACTTGATCCGCACAGATTTTGAATAAGTAGGGGTCGTCCCAGAAGTAATGTTTAACATCCTTGAAGAATTTGTTCTTCTGTTGGGTCGACATCCCTTTCACTATGAAGTTACCCGCATGGTAATTTGCGAAGTCAGCAAACCATGGGGTGGTAGAGTTTCCATGAAAAGAAACCGCATTGAGTGTCTCGAGAGGAAATGTTTCATTTATTTCCTTTTTCTCGAAAACATCTTGGTGAGGGTTTTCTAATCGGGATAGATGATCAGCAGCCAGGTTCTCAGCTCCTTTTTTATCACGTATAATGATATCAAATTCTTGTAGAAGGAGAACCCAACGGAGCAATCTCGGCTTTGCATCTTGTTTTGCAAAGAGATATTTGAGAGCCGAGTGATCCATATACACCACGCATTTGGTCAAGATTAAGTACGGCCGAAACTTCTCAAATGCATACACCACGACTAGTAGCTCTTTTTCTGTGGTGGTGTAATGAGTTTGAGCTTCAGTCATAGTCTTACTTGCGTAGTGGATAGGCTGAAAATGCTTGGATCTACATTGCCCTAGGACTGCACCGATAGCAAAATCACTTGCATCACACATGAGTTCAAAGGGTAAATCCCAGTCGGGAGCAACGAGAATGGGTGCTTCAGTAAGCTTTTTCTTTAATGTTTCAAAAGCTTCGATGCACTCGGGTGAGAAGATAAAAGGAGCATCTTTTTCAAGAGTTGCAACCTGTGATTTGAACCCAAAGAAACACAAAGGTACTTGAAGCCACTCTCTTTATTTCCATTTTTTATTTTTATTCCCAGTTATTTTTAACAATTGTGTCTCGTTGAGAGGTTATGCTTATGGTAATCAGCAAGGACAAGTGCCAAACATAGAGTATTTGTAGTTGGTAGCTTACTTGCATATTTTATCCACCTGACCAGTAAACTTCATCATATTAAGCCTTTTCTAAACTCTGCTTTGAAACTTACAAATCAAACTAGTAAACAATAATCTAAGACGTTCTTGTGAGAAAGCTAGAGATGGAAAAGGGACCAGATCGCATAACGGGTCAAAGTAGGGTTTTTTTTAATACAGGTTCAAATTTGCCGGGTTGGGCTGACTCTTTAATACTTTCATGAAGTCATATTATTGGAAATTTTACTAGTCAATGCCGTTCCAAAAAATAAATAAGTAAATACTTGGTTAATGTATCATAAATGTTATGAAAAAATCTATCAAAATACTGAAATAGTATATACCTTTTTTATTGCATTTTTTGAACTTTAAATACAAATGGACTTGCTTTTGGCCACTTTCACAGTGTTCTCTTTTTAAGCAAAGATAATAAATTGTACCCATTGATCCATGACCATTGACTATTTGAGGTCAATCGTAACCTAGATAGACCCATTTTAGGTAAGTGGTTGAAAATGCCACTTCTAGGCAATTTGTTACTGTTGATAATACGATCAACTTTAATGTTGCTTGCTGTACCAAATTTTGCATATATGCAGATGCATGCTTTAGGTTACGTAAACACGTATGATTAGATTGACGAGTAGTTACTGCCTTCATTATATTCTCTTGTACTTTTATTGCTGGTTTGCTTGCTAAACATGTTTGTTAATGTTATAACAAACTTATATTAAGATTTATTTACTTAATTATGATCCTTGTATATTTGCGCCATTGGAGGAGACTAAATAAATGTTATTTTTATATCCAGTGAAGCAGCAGATAAACTAAAGAAACTGATGGGTTTCCGGCAATAAGGCCATTGGTGAAGATAAAGGAGGGAGATTTTTACCGAGTCGATGCATGGGCATCTTTTTCTACTATACGATCAAACTAACACGCGGCCAAACTTGTCCTCTATAGAACCTGCAAAGCAGACACACGTCTCTTTGTGAAGGCCAAATTTTGTGATTATTAACTTGTAATTAAAAAATGATTGCACATCTATAATGTGTGAATTTACTCACATATGGTTAATGTATATGGTGCAATGGCAGGTTTTGCTGATTGTTACTTGCTATATTTGCATAACGGGAAAGTGAGTGTGGCTTTCTTGTAGCCAAGTTTGGGTATAGAACCTCATTAAACGATTTGGTATGGTCGAAAACATAACAAATGCACACATCTCATAACAAATACAGGTTATTTGATCAAGTTGGTTGTTTGTCTTTTACATTTTTGTAATAAGCATCTAGCTTCACACTCCATTTGGCAAATCTTGACTGGAAAATCACCATTAAACTTGGATATTGGTTGATAGTTGACCGTAAGCCGAATATCAATAGGGTGTCTGTTTAATCTTATTTACTCTTGATCAACTATTAAGGGTGTTTGTTTAAGCCTATTTAGGGGGCTTACAGGGGTGTGCATTGTTTGGGTAATAATCAAATAAACTGACAACCGAAACTGAACCGAATTGAAAAAAACCAAAACGAATAGAAAGAAAAATTCGGTTTTTGGTTTGGATATGGTTTTTACTATACCACAAACCAAATTTACATAAATATATATACTTTTTATATATTTTTATATATAAAACGACCATTAAAATGTTATCCTGATATAAAAAACCACTAATTTTTATTTACCAAAAATCTATATAATTAAATTTTAAAAAAATATAATGGTGTAATTCGGGTTATTCCGAACCGGATTCAAATTCGGTTTTCGGTTCGATTTGGTTTAACTCTAGTTGGGTTCGGTTCGGTTTTCAATTTGACCCAGAAAATTCTTTTAACCGAACTAACTGAACCGAATAACCTGATGAACCGATGAACACCCCTAGAGGCTTATATAAGCCCAAAGCGTTTGGGTAAGCTTTTATGACTGAGCCTAAGATTTTAGATGAGGTTGTATTGATTAGCTCCAAATTTGTGACCTATTTGAGGGTGGGTGAGCTTATGTAAAGAGTGTCATGAAAAAAAGACTATAACCTCATTTAACAATCACAATTTTAAATGTTCATTTTGCTTCATTTTACCTCATAAACTATAACAAGTTGACCAAACAATCATCACTACTTATAAGTTATCAGATTATAAAACGTTGGCCCAAGCCCAAAATATAAGCTTCGACAAACTTCTGGTGGTAACCCAAAAGTTACGAAGGCCAAGCTGATTACATAGTCCACAAAAATAATTTCCGTAATTTCCTCAACAATTTTCCATCCAACTGCAACACAATGTGTCATTTTATGTAATCAAATCAACACTTTATGCATTTGTGTCTCACATTTTTACTCGCCATTGTTACAGTATGTGCAACAATGGCGGCAAGCCAAGACCACACATGTCCATCAACCTTGTTTTTCTTCTTTATCCTTTCACCTTTCATGTCCACCGTACTTCCACACTTTTGACTGTTGTGACCGTATTTCTAGTATATGGTCTTTGCATCTCGGAAAGGCGCATCAGATTTAAAAGCGCCATTAATTGCTGAACAAAGTGAATCACTATATTTCTCTAAAATTTACCACTAAAGCAAGCATGAAAAATTGTTTCTAAATGCTTTAAATGTTACTCCTATAACAATAGGCTATTGGCTTAAGCTATACATATAAGCATTATGAGCTTCTGTAAACAAACCGTTGCATGCCCATTTCACAATAAAACTTTCAATCATTGGCATTAAAGATAAATAGTTCAAAACATGATTCAAACATGACATGCCTAAATGATCAAAAGCTGATATATAGTGGACGGAAGAAAGGGCAGATAACTAGTCAAAAGTTGCCCCATAATACCCTATGATCTTACCAAAAGACTACGGTCATAAGTTATAGTACTAGCACTTAAGGTGCGTCAGATATTTAACATATTATGCATAAACATATCACTTAGCCATAGGTGGACCCTCAGGAACAAAGTCCACGGGCTCGCTTTCTGTATCCCCCAGCTGTTGTGATGCAGTGACCTTGGCTCTCTTGAATCTAGGTGAACTTCTTGGGCAGTCAGTCATTGATATGTTCTTCAACTTGCTCCTATCAAAAGTTCAGCAGTAAATCAAGAATTATACGAGTGAATACTGGTGAAAAGACAGTAATCTAGTACTGAATAGTGCTAATTTTATACGCTGATGAAAAATTATGCTGGTGCATGTATGTACCATAATCTTAGAGGCTACAACTTTGAACCATTTAAGATGTAAAGTACTTTTTTTATAAGACCTATTTACTATTGAATGGGGCTGTTTTGGTTGTGTTTAATCTTAAACAGGTCAACTTATAAATCAAGCAAAAAAGGAATCGGTCGGCTAAAAACAGGTCAGTCGGTGCATACCTCCTAAATCAATTTTATCCAGATAGTTAGATTATTCTTGTAATAACATTGTTTTTATAATCATAATATGCAGATTAATTGTTTATGAAGATGGGGGGAAAAAATTGCTCGGTTTTGACCTGTACCAAAAGTGGCTTTTTTGACCTGTACAAAAGCAAAAAAATAGCAAAGCTTGTATATTATGGAACTTACTGTGAGTTTCCACCAGCTCCCTTTCTTTTAACAGCACGAGATCCTGAGACACATTTAAGAATTAAGGTTAGAAGATGAGATGAATTTATTATAGGAATTACAATGAGTTCATTTACCATTTCTTCTCGAGTCTGTGCTAGAAGCACTGTCCCCTAATGATGATGACTTTCCTGATAAAGCATCGTCATCAGCAGAACTCTCGTCAATATCACCTCCAGATTTTGTTCCAGATCCACTCAACAAACTCTTTGCATGTTGTGACTTGTTAATCTCAGGTGCACTTTTCTGCATGGCTCTAACACAATCCAGGCCCAAAACCACCCGTGGTTTGCTGCTCTTTTGATTTTCAGCTGATGGTTCACCATGTGCTTTATTAGCATGGGCTGACTTACTGATTCTTGGAGCATCGATCTTACTTTTCTTTTTTGGAGTTTCAAACTGATCAGTATTTGGGATATTCGGATCGTTTACCACATTGGTGGGATATTCAGGGCCCGTCACTGAAGATTTTTTATTCTTCTTCGGTTTTGTCACTAAACCCACATCAGAAACTTGTGCGTCTCTCCCTTTCACTTCATCACCGTCTTTTCTGGCAGCATCAAGCAAGGTAGTCTCGTTCAAATGTGGATCAGATACTTCTGTAGACATACCGCCTTCACCATTCTTTGCAGATTTTTTGGTTTTCTTTTTCCTTTTGTTTTTCTTTTCACCATCCATATTCTCGTTCTGATTTTCCGGTTCTTTATCAATACCCTCGTCATTTCCCTGACTAACATTTTTCTCAGTTAATGTTATAACTTGACTTTCTTCTCTGCCAGAATGAGGCAAAACGTTTTTCTCATTTGTCACGCTTGCAGCATCATTTCTTGTGGCGGATCTTCCAACATCTTTTTTCTTTTTTCTCCTTCCCGCGGCATCTTTTATTTCTTTTAATGTTTCTTCCACCACCTCAGTTGGTTTTGATATTTCCACCTCTTGCTCTGGTAACATTTTTTCCAAAACTTCCTTGTTTTCAGCATTAGACAAACTAACTTTGTCGATTTTAGTACCGTGCGCTGTAGCAGGAACTATTGAAGATATCTCAGTCACAATATTATCAGCACGCTCCATAAGAGCTTCATCTTTGTTTCTGGCAGATTCGTCTTTGCTTTTTTCCAATTCATCTTTGTTTTTTGCAGATTCATCTTTGTTTCTCGCGGCAGACTTCTTAGCCCTTTTTTTCTTCCGAGGAAGCTTCACTTCAGGTTCCTGTTTCCTTGACGATTCCTTATCTTCTTTAAGGTTATCAATATCACCTGCAGATTCTTGAACTGTAGACCCTAAATCTTTTTCAGACATATCAGCAGCATCCTTCTCAGCTGTTTTATCTTTTTCAGAATCGTGGAGATCACAATCAGAAGTTCCTACATGAAAGTTAAATTAATGTTAAAGAATCAACTTACATTTCTCAGGATTATACATATTTATTATCTGGATAATATTATTTTACCAAAATGTTACATATTTAAACAATTGATGTAGCCTGGTACATATACTAAACAGATATGCGATAAAAGTTATAGGTGCATAAAGGTATTCTAGTTACTTACTCGTCGACGAAGACAGGATTTCATTCCCCGTAACTCTTTCTTCGACCAATTCATTCTCTTTCTCCTTCTGAGATATTTCAGACGGTATTTCTTGCTGAATATTTTCTTCCACAGCCATTAAAGCTTCTGAGTTATTTTGAACGAACAGAGATTCGTCTTTCTCCTTCTGAGATATTTCAGACGGTATCTCCACCTCAACGTTTTCAATACTAGAAGAAACAACAGTGGCTTCTTGATCCAAACCAGAACACTTTCCGCCTTTGCTAACTCTTGTACTTTCATCATTCAAATCTTGTATATTGTTTTCCATGGAATTCGCATTGTTGGTTCTGATATTTTCACCACCCAGATCTTCGGAAGCTTTGACACTGGCTTCTTTCTCTTCCGTCTTACGTTTCTTTTCCACAGAAGGTCCAGACCCTGAAGCATTCTCTGCTAAAGTTTCAGTAGTTTGCACAAGTGTTCTTTTTTTGGAATTTATCTCGTTATCAAACGGCCTATCTTCCTCAGTATGTTTCACAATTGGTACAATCGTGAGATGTGCCGATGGTGACCTCTGATCAACTGAGCGGTTATCTGTTGCACAAGGCAAGGCTAGTTGATCCCCAACCTTATAATTATCCACTTGTTGAATACCAACACCTTGCGCTAAGCGAGAAGCATCTACTGAGAGGAACCAATTGTCTTTAACATTAGCAAACACACTCGAAACAAGCATCGAGTCAGCCAAGTGGTAAAAGTGTTGTCTCTGTTTTACCTACGGCATTTTGAAAAAAGTTAACAAATGACAAAAATCAAAAGATTAACACTGTTTAACAATAACTAAAGAACGGAATACCTTGAGACAATCGATTTTAATATCCCCAATGGCAGGAAAGCACTGATGATGTTCCAACAGTATTTTCCCTGCATAAAGAAACCACGATACGTTGTTCAGAAATACGTACTCTCTGATTTATACTTTCTTAATTGAACATAGTAATCGTTTTATCCACACGAGTACACGACAGATTACACTGTCATATAATCAAAAAGACACTACAATGTATAGCATATTTAAAAAGTTTATGTCTGAGTATCAACCAGCACAAGGATACATTTTATTTATTATAAAGTCAAAACTATTTAAATATTACTCGTACTTGATATTTAAACTCTAACACTACTGACGTGCATAGGTCCCATGTCACTTAGAACAACACTCGACCACATTTTACCACTTAGTCACAACACTTACTGAAACACATTACATTAATTAAAACTAAAAATGCATTAATATAAAATGTCTAATTAAATTAGAAGTCGCAGATTTTTCTTAAAAATACAAATGTTTTCAGAGTGTAAGGGCTAAAAAGGTAAATACCAATTAAGGGTGTGTCTGTGTCAATTTATTTTCATAAGCAACTTACTAATGCTTAGTGTTTGGGACTTTGGGTTAGCTCATATAGTTAAAAAGACTAAAAAATTGTTATATGAGAGTTTAAAAGTCCTTATTATAACTAGCACGCAGCGGACCCAAGACCAGAAACACAATTTGTATGGACCGGGTGCATTTACAAAAATCAATACTAGGACGCAAAATTTCATGGGACCCACTTGTGTCACTGCAACCACTTCCATAATTTAGTTACAAGAATAACTATCTAGAAATTGTCTATTTTTTTAGTTTGGTGTAGCTTCTTATGTTTTTCTATTATATACCTAAACTTTTGTAGTATGTATTTTGCTCATGTAAATGACGATTTGTTACCAGGGTAAATAAACTGAAAATTTTTGTGTTTTAACAGGTAGATGCATTCCCAAGTAAGTAAGCATATATATATAAACATACTATAAAATGAATGAAAAACACAAAGACAAAAGAGTTACTACTTTTAAGGTCGGAGACAGTGTCGGAATGGGAGACGGTGGTGGCGAAATGGGTGTCGAGATTTGTGTCGATGAACAAGCAGCTGCTACTGTTGTTGTCTGCATGTGCCATTTCTCTCTTTTTTTTGTTGTGGTGATTCTTTGTTCGGTTGTTCTAATGTGGAATTCTCATTTTTAAAGAAGGCTGCCTTTAATCAAGAGGCAGGTGTTGTGTCGACCAGATATTTCTACCCTTCTTATTTTTTATATTCTCACATTTTCTATTTTTTTGCATTTTTTTTTTATAATTTTTTTTATATCAAAAAACTATAAACCTGAAAATGCGGAACAGTAAATATAAAGTTTAATAAGTAAAACCTTAAAACTGTTAAAAATACGGAACAGAAACTGACAAAAAACTGTGCTGTACTGAAATAAATGGGGGACAAAAGAAATCAAAAGTACAAACCCTCCCTAGAAGGGAGGGTAGGAATAGTACATCCCTTCTTAAAATTAGTACCTACTACCTTTAGAAAAAGAAAAAGAGTTATGTTATTAAGACACATATGATGTGATGAGACACTAGACGGTTTTGGTCAAAATGTATAAACTGCAATGCACATTGTATAAACCCGCAATACACAAGGTCTCATGAAACTCCATTTTAGAAGGTCCGTATAAACTGCTTTTTAGAAAAATAGCAAAAGTAAGTTTATTTTTTAGTGTTTTTTCATAAACTTACTAAAATTTTATGTGTTTTCAAATATAAAAAATCGTGAGCCGTGCGAAATTGGTCACTGTTGTACGATTTGTTTAGAGTTCGTACTAACACGATTACTTTTATATCATTCTTGAAAAAATAGTTTTAAAACGTAATAATATAAAGAAAGATGAAATATAGGTAAATTAACAACAAATTTAGGTGTTGTTTGTTTCTTAGACTAGTAGTTATGATAACTCTACTCATGATCACACCATTCTATGCGTTACATCGGCTTCTTTTTTTCAACCAAACGCCCGATAGCGACTTTAGGCTAAAGGCCATGGTCATTATCCACTCACTTTACACATCAGCGTCATTTCAGTTTTTTATATACCTCTCACTTCCCCTCACTTCCTCTCACATTTCACGTTACATGATCACCTTACCTTCATATTTCATTAAAATACTCATTTTATACAAATATACGTCACTAAATACCCTCACACATTAACAAAACAAAATTAAAAAATAATAAAACAAAAATGAAGGGCCCACTTCACACCGGTTGTACCTTGGTCTGTTTTCGAGATCGATTGACTTCCATTGACCTAGATGGGAGTTGCTTCTTCGATAACGGGTTTGTAACACCCCCAAAATATCGCAGCGAAAGATTGCGTCACTGTGGTATATTACCTATTAGCACACAGTACAAGTTACAGAAAACGACTTTAAATGAAACGTTTTGAAAGAAATTATCATTCGATTAATATGAAATATCAGAGTTTACAAAGAGGTCCCAATAAGTTTTGTGTACATAAAGAGTTCAATCATGAACGTTTAAAAGCTTTATCGAATGATAATAATGCATTGTCTTCAAAATATTCGTGCGCCTTCACATGCAAGCTAATTCCTTAAGATCCTGGAGATAAAACATTCTTAAAACAATCAATACAAAGGTTGAGTGAAATCCATAGGTTTATAATTAATCAGTTGAACACAATATTTCAGTGTGGGTTACGTTATTATACACCTATAGTTTGAAAACAAAATAGTTATTATTGCACTAAGTTCATGACAACCAAAGCGTTAACAGATATCAATAGAAATTGATATAAAAATAGTAACAGTGGCCCTAGTAGGTGTTTTGCCGTTATACCTAGTCTCCTCAAATATAGTGCGTTTGTTTTCCTGACTGATCAATACAAACGCGATTGGTCAATTCCAATAGGCTTATTCACATTATTCGCGCTCACTACAACTAGTGACTAATGGCTCATGATATAGGGACTTACGCATGGCAATGGTACTTAGTGCCAATAAAACATTCATATATACAGTTCAAAGCATTTGTGTTCGAGTAAAAATAACATGTATCTCCCCCAAAGGTTTGTAAAATATTTAAACGATAGAAAATGGGGCTATAAACTCACCGTAGTGATCATCAGTAGGATATGATGGTATATAATGTATCGAAAAGTCGAGAGCTCTAACAATAACCTATAAACATAGTTGTTGGGTCAGTGAACTCCCAAACTTCCTGAAACAAGAATTTGAAGATAAAATAACCTGAGTGTTTAATGACCTTAAACATACACAAGTAACTGAATGAACAGTTGTTCAGTGAGTCATCTTTAAGAAGCTCGGGACAAGCCTAAGAAGAACGGTTTTCCATTCAGTGAGGCGGGACTCAGTGAATGATACCTGAGCCAAAGAAGAAGATGGTGGATTCAGTGAGTAATGACAATAGCTCACTGAATCCCCAGACTCCTCACCAATTATGAAGACTGAAGACTTGAAGACTGAAGTAAAGGCGGAATAAAGCGGGATAAGTTTGAAGGATAAGAGTGTGTCCTTATCTGCAAAGGTCAACTTACCCTGAAACGATAAAAGACCAAGAGTGTGTCAACACTGACACTAGAAATATTTGATTTGATATTACAAAAGAATAAAGATAAGTCAATGAGAAAGTGGTGTTGATCAGATAGAACGGTATACTACACATATTATATTCCAGGGTGGTACATTCGGCCTCCTAATCGAGTTTTCGATTAATCGGTCCGGATTAACCGGATACCCGAACCAGTACGACGAGCCTTATTCAGGTTGAGCTCGTCAGACGCTTTTAGATTAGGCTCATAAAACCAAATTCTCTACCTAGTAAATAGGGGTTCTTTGGCACCCCACAAAGGTACATTCTGTCTAATCATAATTTCACACACACTCTCTTTCATACTCTTACATTCTCTGATATGATTACTTACTCTCACGCTGGAGCTTAATCGTGGGGTCAGCCCTCACGGTAAGGCTAGTGATTGAGAACTCGTCCACCCAACAGATTTTGGTTAGAATTCTTAGACTTGGTTATGGTTTAGAAAAATCACAAGTGATTTGGGAAAATCATTTTTGAATTCGCACATGATTAGCGATTGAGGACTTCATTCACAAGTCAATGGTCCAATGCCATTAGCTTGCAAATGAAGTCCTGCCGCGGCAGGCTTGTGAGCACTAAGGTTGTAGAAGAAATTGGGTTACTATTCTTAGAAGAAAGGTTATGATTTATAAAAATCATAAGTGATTTAGGAAAATCATTTGTGATTTCAAACATGATTAGTGATTGGGAGCTAGTCCACCTAACAAAATTTGGTTAGAATTCTTAGACTCGGTTATGGTTTAGTGATTTTTCACATGATTAGCGATTGAGAGCTCATCGACCTAACATGTCTTGTATTTCTTCATCCAATTCTTGATGCCTTTCAAAATTTATCAGTTAGCAACCTTTGCCCGACATTTGATTTATTCAAAATCACAACCTTTCTTCTAAGAGTAGTGACCTGATTGCTTCATGGGATATGATTAGTGCTCACTCCTTGATCAATGGCGTGTGAATAAATTCCAACCCTGACTGGCTTGCGAGTACATTGAATTCTATGATAACAATACCCAAGGATAGTGCTCACAAGCCTATCAGGGAAGGACTTCATTTACAAGCCAATGGTCCGGTAGAGGTTGCTAACACTGAAATTGTGAAAAGCGTTGAGAATTGGATTAAGGAAATGGGTCAGTATTCCTAGACTCGGTAATGGGAAGTCCTACTCCGACGGGTTTGTGAGCACTAAGGTTGCGATTTAGAAAAAATCTCAAGTGATTTGATTTGTGATTTAGAAAAATCATAAAATTACTTGTGATTTTTTCTAAATTACAACCATTCTTCTAAGAATACTGACCTAATTTGATCCAGTCTTTTTGTATCCTTCTGTTGGGCGAAATATTTGATTTGATATTACAAAAGAATAAAGATAAGTCAATGAGAAAGTGGTGTTGATCAGATAGAACGGTATACTACACATATTATATTCCAGGGTGGTACATTCGGCCTCCTAATCGAGTTTTCGATTAATCGGTCCGGATTAACCGGATACCCGAACCAGTACGACGAGCCTTATTCAGGTTGAGCTCGTCAGACGCTTTTAGATTAGGCTCATAAAACCAAATTCTCTACCTAGTATTTGGATGACCTATAAATAGGGGTTCTTTGGCACCCCACAAAGGTACATTCTGTCTAATCATAATTTCACACACTCTCTTTCATACTCTTACATTCTCTGATATGATTACTTACTCTCACGCTGGAGCTTAATCGTGGGGTCAGCCCTCACGGTAAGGCTAGTGATTGAGAACTCGTCCACCCAACAGATTTTGGTTAGAATTCTTAGACTTGGTTATGGTTTAGAAAAATCACAAGTGATTTGGGAAAATCATTTTTGAATTCGCACATGATTAGCGATTGAGGACTTCATTCACAAGTCAATGGTCCAATGCCATTAGCTTGCAAATGAAGTCCTGCCGCGGCAGGCTTGTGAGCACTAAGGTTGTAGAAGAAATTGGGTTACTATTCTTAGAAGAAAGGTTATGATTTATAAAAATCATAAGTGATTTAGGAAAATCATTTGTGATTTCAAACATGATTAGTGATTGGGAGATCGTCCACCTAACAAAATTTGGTTAGAATTCTTAGACTCGGTTATGGTTTAGTGATTTTGCACATGATTAGCGATTGAGAGCTCATCGACCTAACATGTATTGTATTTCTTCATCCAATTCTTGATGCCTTTCAAAATTTATCAGTTAGCAACCTTTGCCCGACATTTGATTTATTCAAAATCACAACCTTTCTTCTAAGAGTAGTGACCTGATTGCTTCATGGGATATGATTAGTGCTCACTCCTTGATCATTGGCGTGTGAATAAATTCCAACCCTGACTGGCTTGCGAGTACATTGAATTCTATGATAACAATACCCAAGGATAGTGCTCACAAGCCTATCAGGGAAGGACTTCATTTACAAGCCAATGGTCCGGTAGAGGTTGCTAACACTGAAATTGTGAAAAGCGTTGAGAATTGGATTAAGGAAATGGGTCAGTATTCTTAGACTCGGTAATGGGAAGTCCTACTCCGACGGGTTTGTGAGCACTAAGGTTGCGATTTAGAAAAAATCTCAAGTGATTTGATTTGTGATTTAGAAAAATCATAAAATTATTTGTGATTTTTTCTAAATTACAACCATTCTTCTAAGAATACTGACCTAATTTGATCCAGTATTTTTGTATCCTTCTGTTGGGCGAAATATTTGATTTGATATTACAAAAGAATAAAGATAAGTCAATGAGAAAGTGGTGTTGATCAGATAGAACGATATACTACACATATTATATTCCAGGGTGGTACATTCGGCCTTCTAATCGAGTTTTCGATTAATCGGTCCGGATTAACCGGATACCCGAACCAGTACGACGAGCCTTATTCAGGTTGAGCTCGTCAGACGCTTTTAGATTAGGCTCATAAAACCAAATTCTCTACCTAGTATTTGGATGACCTATAAATAGGGGTTCTTTGGCACCCCACAAAGGTACATTCTGTCTAATCATAATTTCACACACACTCTCTTTCATACTCTTAAATTCTCTGATATGATTACTTACTCTCACGCTGGAGCTTAATCGTGGGGTCAGCCCTCACGGTAAGGCTAGTGATTGAGAACTCGTCCACCCAACAGATTTTGGTTAGAATTCTTAGACTTGGTTATGGTTTAGAAAAATCACAAGTGATTTGGGAAAATCATTTTTGAATTCGCACATGATTAGCGATTGAGGACTTCATTCACAAGTCAATGGTCCAATGCCATTAGCTTGCAAATGAAGTCCTGCCGCGGCAGGCTTGTGAGCACTAAGGTTGTAGAAGAAATTGGGTTACTATTCTTAGAAGAAAGGTTATGATTTATAAAAATCATAAGTGATTTAGGAAAATCATTTGTGATTTCAAACATGATTAGTGATTGGGAGCTCGTCCACCTAACAAAATTTGGTTAGAATTCTTAGACTCGGTTATGGTTTAGTGATTTTGCACATGATTAGCGATTGAGAGCTCATCGACCTAACATGTCTTGTATTTCTTCATCCATTTCTTGATGCCTTTCAAAATTTATCAGTTAGCAACCTTTGCCCGACATTTGATTTATTCGAAATCACAACCTTTCTTCTAAGAGTAATGACCTGATTGCTTCATGGGATATGATCAGTGCTCACTCCTTGATCATTGGCGTGTGAATAAATTCCAACCCTGACTGGCTTGCGAGTACATTGAATTCTATGATAACAATACCCAAGGATAGTGCTCACAAGCCTATCAGGGAAGGACTTCATTTACAAGCCAATGGTCCGGTAGAGGTTGCTAACACTGAAATTGTGAAAAGCGTTGAGAATTGGATTAAGGAAATGGGTCAGTATTCCTAGACTCGGTAATGGGAAGTCCTACTCCGACGGGTTTGTGAGCACTAAGGTTGCGATTTAGAAAAAATCTCAAGTGATTTGATTTGTGATTTAGAAAAATCATAAAATTACTTGTGATTTTTTCTAAATTACAACCATTCTTCTAAGAATACTGACCTAATTTGATCCAGTCTTTTTG